>CM049312.1:41895455-42057955 GCA_026874595.1 Sipunculus nudus
AAGGGTTGCTGACAAAATTTTGTGGCCTGGACCCCCCTTTTCCGTGCCTATGGACCTTTTTTTAGGTTTATCAAATGTTAGTCCTCCTAGGTTGGACCCCTCCTTTTCCTAAATTTTTGATCGACCCCTGAACATGTCACAAAAATTGTCATATTTTGGATTATTTGCTTCTAACAAATTCAGTGCAAGGCAGGACATTATTTTCGCTCGGGCAATCAACAGGATAGCATTTGCAACCTTTGGGTAAGAAATTTATAAACTGTCTCACATGTTTGCTAAAATTATCCCAGAAAAACATGCAGACAAGGGTAATGGGACAGACTATAGTATCTGAGTGAACACCTCCGAGATGACAGGTATAATAAACACTCACGCTTTGTTCCCCAGCTATACAGTCAAACCATAGATTTGTTTGTAGGAGTCTCAACCACAGGGAAACACTAGCAGTATTGCCGTGCTGCAAATGCCAACACAGGTAAAGCTGTTTAACTAATGACTATACTTCATAAATAGTGGCCTGGTTGGCAGTACTCCAAATGACACTACACTTCCAACCAGGTCAGTAGTGGTGTACTCTTTATCAGTATATTTATGTGCATTAGACAGCCCTGGATCACATATGGTAGCCTTAAATAACTGAACTAACATTTTAATTCAGTGCCCGAAAGTTTGGCACAAGTTCACATACATTGTAATTTTGACTAACTGCAAGTTTTTATTAATGGGGGGGGGGGGAGTAGAAATAAGGACTGCCTTTTTTCTAAGTGATCCTACATTTTTTTCTGTTAATGTTGATCCCAAATTTGGAATTTTTTGTCAATAATTTTGCTTAATATATGCTGTAATACAGTACTTAAATACAAGACACTGGTCATTAAAAAAGAGTGAGTCTTAATAATGCCTTTATGAATACTTGACAAAAGATAACTATTATAATATATACTGTTGCCGAATCCCCAACTGTTGATGGAGAGGAGCAGAGCGAATCTGAATAAAGCATAGTGGGACAAGGCATATCTATTAATATATAATTATTATGAATATGAAATTGTATGAATGGTCATTATAAGACATAAAAGCCCATTAAACACAGAGCCCAGATTTTTTATGAGAAATATGTGGTCTCACTTCGTGCTCTGTGTTGATCCATGTATATTCTTAAGCCCTTAATAATCCTTATCATTTAAGATCAATTATTATGATCAATATAAATGGACCCCCTTTTGTGGAACTGACAACCCAATCATTTTCACTATAAATCAATGATAATAATCAGCAATCCCAAACACGTGTTTACGGAATTCCTGCTGGATCGCTCGTATTTATAAACAGTACTAATTTAATTAATTAATACTGTAGATTAGAAATGGCCATTAATTCATATCTGGGCCTGGGGCCATAGGGAATTCTGTTATTTTTTTTTAAATAATGTCTTAGTTACAAACCTTTCTCTCACGGTCACTGAACGGTAATGCCAGCCAGGGCATCTCACCGAAATATTCCTTGAATGTGTCGTCACTTCTGTCTGAGCTGACGAACACCATTTCTAGCAGGGCCCCCTTGTCCCCGGCCTTGAATTTGTTGTACCATTCCACCAGTTTTGGCGTGAAGCCCCGACACGGGGGACACCAGTGTGCTGAGAAGTAGAGACCGACAACTTTTCCGGGGCCGCTTACACTGTCAGATGACACTTCCCCTCCGCTATTGTTCACCAAGCTATCCCCTAAAAGTGACTTGATGCTGGGCATGTTGCTGTCAGGGCAGAATTGTGTACACTCGTTGTGCCAACACCAGATAACTATTTGGTAAATTTGGCACGGTGTCCGCCAATGATGACATGCAGTTGTCGAAGAACGAACCGATATGTAGGTCAAACCCGTGACGTCATATCCCGCGAATAATAACTGGGTCAAATTTACACGATAGCAGATTTGTGAATGGCAGGCTGGCACACCTGAGTCTGCTGGAGGCTTGCAGTGTGTGCACAGCACGTGCGTGTAATTTGGGGGGGGGGGGGGGGGATATTATTGGTCGAGGAAAAATGAGATTATATTTATATATTATATAGATTATTTATATATATATATATATATATATATATATATATATATATATATATATATATTAGACGCGGATTTAGGGGGCGCCTTTTTCGACTTTACTGAAAATGGGAAGTATAGGCCTATTTATAATTATAAATAACAAAAGTAAGGCGCTTAATATTAAAAAAAAATTAATAGAGACGGATTTCGCATCCGTGACAAATTGCGCCATGCGTATAGCGCCATACGCCTCGGTTTTCAAAACGTTTCTTCACTGTATTTGGGGGGATCTATAAAGGTATAGCAATTAAGTGCACGTTTCCCATATCCGCCCCCCCCCCCCCCTCCCCGACTCCCTAGCTGTTATTCTCAAATCCTGTATCAATCTCTCGCTGAACCATGACAAATCCAGCTTAGTATGAAAAGCTTCATCCTATGGCATTGGACTTAGTCACACAATACACTATATAGGGCTGAAACGGGTACAATATAGGCCTATGTTATAATGTTGGACTCGAGATAGGCACTACGTACCTGACTCTGACTCGAGTACTCATTACCATGGCAACGCTGTAAACTTGAAACGGACATCTTTTTACCTATGCAAAATATGCATAAACATGTCTTCGTGACGGCTTCACTTTATCCAAATGAAGGAATAGATATAAATACTAAAATTTAACAGAGTGGAAAATCCATTCGAAAGCAAATAACTTATAGGCCTAAATATTTAGAGCCCTATGCCAGGCTACGATCATGAATAAATATGTCTACAGACTGCCCGTGAATTTGAGATAATACTCAGATATGCATATACATACACGAGTACTCGAGTACAAATTTGGACTCGAGTACTCGGTAAGTAATACCGGGACTCGAGGACTCGATCGAGTACTCCTTTGAGCCCTAAATACACTGGAAAGCTGATCCAGGGTAGGGGTCCATGGCATGCAAGGGGGACAGACCCCCCACTAGGGCTGAAACGGGTACAAAATTTTGGACTCGAGTACCCGATAGGCATTACCCGACTCGGACTCGAGTACTCGTTACCATGGCAACGCTGTGAAGATAAAAAGGAACATCTGTTTACCGATGCAAAATATGCATAAATTTGACTTAGTGACGGCTTAACTTTATTGCAACGAAGGAATAGATATATATCATAACAAGACCTCGGTTAATTTGACTAGCATATGTTTAGAGCACTACGCCTGGCTACGACAATGGATAAATAATCCTACAGACTGTCCTAAAATTTACAGTTATATACATATATGCATGTACATACAAGAGTACGCGAGTCCAAATTTTGGACTCGAGTACTCGGTAAGTATTACCCGGACTCGAGTACTCGAGTACTCCTTTCAGCCCTACCCCCCACCCCCACCCCCAACCTTTTCCGAAACTTCCGATTATTTTTTAGGTTATGTCATCAGTCCTTCAAGGTTAGACCTCTCTTTTTCCTACTAAAAACCTGGATCCGCCCCTGCAGTATTACTGTGATTAAACCGATGTCCAGCCATAGGTGACTGATTGACTGAAGCTTGCATCTTGTGACATTTATGGCAAAACATTTAGTTAGTTATCATATTATTTATATAGTTAAGTTCAGTTAAGGACTTTATTGTACCACAACATCTCTCGGATTAATAATAGTAGTTATCCCAAATTTGGACAGTGTTTTCGATCATTTTGGTGATTTAAAACTTAATTTCTGTAGTTTAATTTATCAGTGGGGAAAATCCTATATTGAAAAGCAGGTGCCATTATTATTAAAATTCTTATTAATTATAAGTCGGCAATATAAATCGGCATATTCATTTCGTCACCAGAGGAACTAGATGATTGTTTCTAAAATTTATGGTACATTAAATTAATATGTGGTATCATGATTGTTAAGATGTAAGCGTGAGATCTTAGGTTTGAGAACACGGGTGCCTCATTTTAGTTAATTTCAGTACAGTTTAATTCCGTGGGAACCGAATCATATCTAGACATTGTCTATTGTATACACCAAAAGAGACGCACCTGCCTATTTTGCTTTTTCTCAGGGTTTGATCTTTGGAGATGTGTCCATTTTAATATTTATGCAGTTAATGACAAGCCGTACAGTTTTGTGGTATGATTGACCAACAGGCGTTCAGGACTTCTGGCGTTAGTAGGCGTATATATAAGGCATGGATAACAGGACCTCGTGACAAACGCCTGGGTCAGCGCGCCAGTTGGGTGTAGTCTGATGGTTGTCTAAGTCCAGAGGCGGGTCTGTGTTTGTTCTGAGAAGACGATGTTCCTGAACGTAGAGCGTCAATGTCTGAGGACGGTCACGTAGATACCTCTGTAAAGGACTTCAGAGTAGAAATCGCAATTGCCGACGGACTGATAATCCGGCGATATGTATCTACCATGAGTGCATCAAGTAACAGGCCAGGGCGATTCACGTAAAACTATAGTGACTTTGAATATTGCGGTGCGTAGGAATATTCAGTGACTTAGTGCTGAATGAATCAAGGTGACATCAGCTGTGAGAGACCTTTTTTCAGTAATCCTATAGAGGCGACTGTGAGCGTATCTGTCAGTGTATTAGTATGGAATAAATATTGTATTTTGAGTCTTTATGGACTTTGCCCTGAGGGGTAAACGCATGCTTCATTGAGAAAATGTGTTGAATGGTAGCGCGAGGCGCCGGCGAATCCTTGTGTATATGTAAACAGTGAGGGCGGACTGAGCTAAGAAGTGACATTCCGATGTCTCGTGAGCGCGTCGATCATGTGATCTTTTTGTATAAACAAGTTAACTTCGAGTGCTATGAATACGAAACTGTATACAGGACTTTGTGATTGTGTTTGATTATGTGGACTAAAGTGATGATCGATATATATATATATATATATATATATATATATATATATATATGTGTGTGTGTGTGTGTGTATGTGTGTGTGGAACGCCTCTCCAGTGAAATGTAAGTGTATTTTAATATATTTTATTGTTTGTACACGTGTCCTTTTTCATCTTTTAGAATGTATGTGAGAGTTTCAGTCGGTCTGGTTTACCTTTAAAGAACCTGTTTGTCCATTCCTGGGGGGGGGGGGGGGGGGGGGGTTGACATATTTTACTATATTTGTTGTTCTAAACTGTAAATTATCTGTCATACTTCCACAAATAACTTCCAGATATACAGAGGATACTAATTAAGACGTACCAGAAATGGTTCTGTGTGGCTCGTATAATTCATCTCCGGGGCATGAGTAAGAGTGTGGCCCCTGTCCACCTGTCGTTGAAAATGCAGTAACCATAGGAGAAATCCTTGTTCCCTTAAGAAAGAGCTAATTAGCAATAGGCAAGAAATGCAATTAGCGATTAACAATTTTGCATTATTTTAAGGAATTAATCATTATGCAACGAATATAGTTGCCATATCATACTGAAGTCACAGGTTGTGACATGAACAGATAGGTATATTTACTTTATATATATACATATATATATATATATATATATATATATATATATATATATATATATATATATATATATATATATAGAGAGAGAGAGAGAGAGAGAGAGAGAGAGAGTGGAAGTTTTGATAGTCGTTCGATGGGGCACGTGATGTTCGAAGTGTTTTGGGTAAAGAAAAAATGTTGTGCGCACGTTAGGAGGGGGTGTTAGTTGGTGCACCATCCTGTTGACAATATGTTTATATTTGAATGTATTCTGAAAGAGTAAATCCCATGTAATCACCATCATCATCGTTGTTGATTCTGTGTATGTGACCAAGAGAGACTTGAACGTTTCAACAGGTTATCGTCTTTCCATTGAACCAGCATTTTAGCCTGAAACGAAATAAGAAATTCCAATGCTTTCCAATGGTATCTCTTCGGAAGGAATTACATGTATTGCATTGATGTAATGCCCCATGTCTTTGGACTGCTCCATACAAACATTCTTTAATGTCAGTTTGAGCGTCCCACCAAAGCGTCCTGCCTTCCAATTACACATTGGGTGGTGGTCAGTTGCTTAATGGACTATACCCTGCTCACTTCCTGAATAAGTTCTGAATTGAACCGCCTCCCGGTACTTCAGCGGGTACCCCAACTCGCGTGTGTATGTCTTTCAGTCTTACGGTCACTATTGCAATGTTAAGAAGCTTTACAACTTCGGGTATGGTGTAGCATAATTCATTATACTGAATGTACCTATTTCCAGAATCGGAGACCAGATTTGTCGGGCAAATTAGGTTAGCCACACACGATAGAATGTTTTGTGCCATTCCGTATAGTTCGCTGACACACAATGCATTTCCAATAGTGTTCAGCCACGTCTTTATACATGCCCTTCAAATAAAATTAGTTTCGTATCCGATCATACATGTCATCATTACCTTGGTGACTTGACATGATGGACTCGTGGTCCTGCGACCAAATTTGTTCGGTTGATCAGAGGGCCACCTTTCTTATGAACGTCTTGTGCCTAATAACCATTTCTAATTTGAAAGTGACCAGGCGCGGATCCAGGATGTTTTTTTTTGCAATGGGTGTCATGCATAAATATTGTATGAAAAAGGTTGTTGGTTGAGAGCGGCGGGGGGGGGGGGGGGGGGGGGGGGCGGGGTCTCGACCCCCAAAACTCCCCCCTGGATCCGCGCCTGAAATGGCTATCGCCGGAACCTGCAACTTTGACCTCCTTCCAAAATGCTGCCAGTTGGGTTACTTTTTTTTTGGCCTGTGCAAACTCAGTCGAACTGATGTCTTCCACTGGCTTACGACTGTTGACTCACGTTGCATGCTCCTAACTACGTCAAGCTCTTTTGAGTTTCTACCACTGATAACACTTATTTGGCAAAGGGTCTGCTGACACCTTCAGATTGCCAAACAACCTCGCCCGAGGGTTTCGAACTCAAATTTACTCCCACCGAGCTGTCTGTGGCACTGTTCAATTTCTTGTTGTCAGATTATATGCCGATTTATCTAAAACGACGGCTTCACTTCTCCCGGAGTAAAACTCCATACCACTCCACGCGGTTGATAGCGACTCCTGAACCCCATTCACCATCCAACAGACAACCCACTGATATTCTGACCATCTGGGCCAAGCAGTTTACGTGCGTACACGTACACCCGGTGTCTCGCCAAAACGTCCATGCATCTAATGACGCACCAAGACGAACTGGAAGAGTGTCCTTTTTCATGATCCAGGCGATGGTGCCTGTTTATAGGACCAAGGTCACATATGGATAACTAGCTAATTCTGTCCTAACCTGACGGAAGACTGCGTAGTAGAAGCAGGTTGCCCATTATTAGTAGCCACCCTACGTCTATACATCATAGCTTGCATTACCACCTCACAAGGTCGCTCGGTCAGCGGCTTCCGAGACTTATCCAAGTACTTTCTCGGGCCAGACATGATTATAATAACTCTATTTCGTACTTGTGACCCCGTGATTGGTCACTTTTCTGCTGCACCGTTGCTGCAGTAGGGCTTCCCTTACCCACTGGATATCTTAGTTTTCACATCCGTTATGCAAATCATATTTATCTGCATAACGGTCCGCCAAGTCGGCAATCTTGTTAATAGACTGATGTTCAGTTTTAAGGAACATTATCTGAATCAGGTCATTGCTCTTTTCAACGTCTAGATTACAGCCTGATAAAATTATCCAGGAAGCAGTGGGGGCACCAAGGGGGGGCGGGGCCGACCCACCCACCCAGTTGTCCCCAAAAGTTAATCCAGCACTGGATATTTGACTTACCACCAAAACCTGTTTAATAGTATAATTGGATACCTCTTGATCTTGAGGGCGCTGGCGAAACAACCAGCTAGGGTAGAAGGAAAAAGGGGAGAGAGGAGAAAAGGGGAAGGGTAGAGGTGCCTTGAATTGTGTTGATAAACTTTTCACAATGCATTCAATGGTCTATTTGTGCCTTCCATATGTAAAACAAAATATTTTCTTATATAATAGTCTTTAATATCAGAAATGTACTTACATTTATATACATATATACACAAAATATTAATCCACTTTCAAATTCTCACAACATGAAAAGTGTGAACAATTGTATTCAATAAACCAACTTCAATAATTTACCTCCGAGTCTGATCCACATTCCAGTAACACTGCCCAAGGGGAAAACACTTATAAGCACGTTTTTTTTATACACCATCTTTAAAATAAACTAGATGTCCATAGGAAATGATGCTCAGATGAAACCAGTGGGCATAGAACAAATATGCATCATCCTTACTTAATCTGTAAGGATCTTGGACAATTTTACCACAACCAGTTTGCTTAAGTTTGATCTTCCAAGGTCTTATGTTTAGAACTGATGCACTGCTAAGGATCAGAATTCTGAGCTTATGAAGTAATAAAACCTGTCTTTGCACCCTAACTCATAGGCCATACAGACCTATTTTCAGGTCTCCTGAGAAATGCCATCATGTCTTGATGTGAAGCTGGCATTTTCTGCCAAACAGCTACACCAGTACTGCAATGTCATTCTCAAAATACAAAAAAAAATGCAGGTGGTTCTCACCGTCTTCACAAGCTGTTGAAATTTGCTTGGCTCATATCAGAAACCAAATATTCTGTCCATTAGTACAAAAATATACTGAGAAATATGGCCTTCTGCACATATATTTGGAATTAAGAGTTTAAAGGGCCATCCATACAGTTTTGTCATTGCAAATAAATTATAACATACACACATACATACATACATACATGAATACATACATACATTTACATATATATATATATATATATATATATATATTTATGCTGCATTGGTAACTTTTTTATTTTTATTATATTTATAAAACAAATAGTTACTTTAAATGGATATACAGGGTTCAAATGCTCAGATACCCCGCTCATTACAAAAAACTTGAACCACACAGATTTAACCAATAAATTATGTTGTATTCTTGTCAGATTTAAGGACACAGGGGTTAAGTGGCACATGTTTAGTTACGTCAGACACCTGGACCACTCAACCTGTATTTAACACAAGTACTATGAACATTATAATTATTTAACTACGACCAAAGGCCTTATTGTGATTATACAAGGAAAATATCCTTTCCAGGAAAGTTATGAAGCAAATACAGATATCTGATGTGGTGCCAGTTATGGCAGCAGTAATGCAGTCGAGTCAACACCATCTATGTGTTCGAGTGCAAGTCCAAGTCCAGGTCACCTTAGGCAAGTCTTGAGTCCTCTAGGTTTGAGTCCAAGTCCACCCTCTTAGTCCTAGTTATTTGGAAGAACAGTTCAAGTTTGACTCCATTATAAATCTTCTTACTACCAATTATTATAATTTTAATGAAAATCTCTGGTTATCATGTGTATTTAATATGGATTTACATACTGTGGTTGCCTTTTTATTCCCCAGTGTTTTTATTTCGCGATATTCGCAAATGTGAAATAATCCCAAATATTTAAAGTCACATCAACTAAGATGACCTCTTGAAACAACCTAATCAGCAACCTAATCTGTGCATGGTATGGAAACTGGCCCATACATCCAAACATTAATTATTGTAAAACATGCCATACTGGCAGAGGCTATATCAACTGTAATACAAGTCATAAGTTACTGACTGAACCTGTAATTAGTGAGGCTTTGAAGGGTTTCTTTAAACTATAAAATCAATACAAATACTAATGTACTTTGATTTTATAGTTTCTGGTGCAATCGCAAAAAAGAACCCTCACAAAATGTTCAAAATGAAGAAATCGCAAAAAAATTCAGCCTCACAAATATAAAGCAAACCACAGTATGCTTTTACTTAAATGTTTGTTTACATTTAGCTCAAGATGCAGTGCTAAAGTTTTATAGTTATAGTCCTCTTTTTTGGTAGTAATCTGTTAGTAGGACATGCATGCATGGTAGTTTTTATAGTATGTGCAATATTTTGTTTTCTACTTGACTCAGGATGAACTCGGCCCAATATCTTGAGTCCTTAACTCCAGGTCTGAATCCCTTACAAAGTCCACTCGGATCTGGACTTCATGTCTCATGAAGATTTGACAGTACATCATGTAATAAATCCACTTTACGTGGGGGGAAACAATCTTTTCGACATAAAAAATTGAAAGTTATACAACTACCTATCCTTTTATGATTTCTATTTCTTGGTATAAGCAAAACTGAATAACTCTGAATGGGGAATACAAAACATTGATTACAAAGTTTCATGTTTTTGTAAACAAGATGTCATCAATGTTACCTCAGGAATAGCTGCAGCTGTTAACACTATATTTAACAGGCATGTTGATCATGTGTCTTGTATGCAGATTTAAGCCATAGGTGGTTACCTATAGCTTAAAAGGTATTTTTCAATTTACCAATTCACGTCATTGTCACTCACTAAAATGAGCATTTCCCAAACCTTGGGCCTCTTACATGTATGCCTGGTGACCTAGGGAGACCATGTTGCTGACATAATTAACCTTCGACAATGGCAACTGCTTTATCAGAAACCCTGACTGGAACAACATCAATTTTAATGTTTAATTCCTTCTTTCAACTATAATATGATAAACAAGTCCACAAGCTTATATCTGTGTCACAGCAAAGCAGTTTCCTTCTGTACTATCACAATGTATCTTGTCAACATAGAGATTACAAAAATCAGATGAAAGATGTTAACATATATAATGACTATGACAATATGCCTCAAGGATCTGTGAATCTGTGTTGAACACATGGTGGAACTGCTGTATAATGTCTTCTCTCCTGGCTGCATACAGGCTCACCGTCATGAAAGTCCACCTGAAATCAGTATACACAAATATGCAAAAAGAATTAACAAGGCCTATAGGCCTAATGCAAACCTGTGCAATGGGATATACACCAGGTATAATACTTCCATGGTAACATGCTTGACCATAACTGAAAAGTACTTGATTAACCTTCAAGTACATGTGTGACATGCACATGTATACACAGTAAGTACTAAACATTTTAAACTCAAGTACAAGCACCAATTATACAAACATCACTCATGAAATACTGGCACAGATGTACACAACAGAAAAATATTATAGGTGCTGCCACCTGTCTTGTGTATGAGAAAGTCATCGAAGATGTATGGAAATGTAAAACTTCTGGCAGATACTTCAAACCACTCTTGAGCTATGTACACAGATGTATAAACCCCAAAACAATTGTAGGTGGCACCACAAGTCTTGTATATATTACAAAGCTACCAGAGATGTATAAATATGCCCAATTTCTAGCTGATACATCAAAATCCCTCCTGAGAAATAAGCTGAGATATACACAGTGCAAAAATTATTGTAGGATGCACCACCAGTCTTGTATATGACCAAGCTATCCAAGATGTAGAGATATGCACAATTTCAGGATGATATATAAAACCCTTCTGAGCAATAAGCAGGGATATACATTATACAAAATCATTGTTGGTGGTAACACCAGTCTTGTTTACAAGAAAGCCAAGAAAGATGCATGGACACGTCAAAATTTTAGGGCAATACATCAAACTTCTCTTGAGTCAGGTTTAATAAACTGTCTAAATAGTGTGACACATTTGATGGCGCTAGAGAAAAATAAGGCAAGTACTAGCAATATATGTATCACATAAGATAGAAGAGAACCTAATAAAATTATTAATCAACATTTTAAGATATGTTTCAAATATGACTCATGTAACCAACATTTGTATAAAATTTGGTGATGCTAGCTTCAGCCATTTTTGATATTGTAATTTTAGTATCCTTTTTTGGACAGATGACAAAGTTCAAGTTCCTGTAACTCAGCCAAAATTCAACAAAAGGGAACCATCAAACAAACTTGAAAGAGATTTTTTCAAGGATCATTTCTGTGAAATACTGAACAATTTGGCTGGACAGTTTCAGAGAAGAAGACTTACAAAGTTATTTTAGCTTTTAGCTAAAATCTAAGTAAATGCAGATAGCAAAAAAAATAGCAAAATCTGAGAATTATTTTTTTTATGACTAATTTTTTTGAGTAAAATATGCTCATGCTAGCTCCTTTCGTTTGGGGGATAGTATTGGTCAAGGTATGGACAATGGAAGACGGACTTTGCCACAACATCGCATAAGCTCACAGGTTCGCTAAAAATACACAGTAAGGGAACAATAATAAATTACATGTGATTCATCAAATCCAGAGAATCAGTGGCCCCAGGAAAAGATTAAAAGTTTTATTCCCATATTACCACAAAAAGTCAACAGCTTAAGTGAAAGATTTAAAATTATATTCCCACATTACCACAGAACATGAACAGCTCAAGGGAAAGATTTAAGTTATATTCCTACAGAACATGAACAGTTCCAGGGAAAGATTTAAGTTATATTCCCACATTACCACAGAACAAGAACAGCTCCAGGTGAAGATTTAAGTTATATTCCCACATTACCACAGAAAGTCAACAGCTCCAGGGAAAGATTTAAGTTTTATTTCCACATTATCACAACAGTCAATTGTCATTAACTTTAATAACAATGCCCTGGCTTCATTTTCACATTGAATGTTATTTCTGAATTTTTGAATGATGCCCAGCAAGGTAAAACATGCATAGAAGACTAATAGAAAATAAGTATTCTCTCAAACCTTTGTCTTCTTTCTCTTTTTCTTTTTTCCTTTTCTTCTCCTTTCTCCTCTTCTTCTTTTCCTTTTCTTCTTCCTTCTTTTTGTCTTTCTTTCTTTTGTTATGGACATCATGACTTGCATCTGAGGGATTCTCTGCAACAGTTATATGGGAATTAATAAATATTTGACCCACAGGTGCTGATGCAAAGCTGCGGGTCTCAACTATGAGTCTATGACACACTGATTTAGACATAGTCATTATTCTATTATCATACAGATGACAAGCTTGAGTGAAGACATAGAGTAATGACTCATGACTGACCTAGGGGTGGAGGCCCAAGAGAAGGGTGAACCTCTAATCTACTGGCTTGTTGACCATCAAAAATTAAAACACTACCATTACAGGCATATTGTTTGAGACTGAGAGATACCAGATAAGGTCACAAAGATATTGGGAGTGTAATTATCAAGTGACTAATCAAAAAAGCATAAGGAGAGGCATGCATTGTAATGCATAGACCAAAACCATACACCATGACACACTTTGGGGGCTGAGCTCCCCCCCCCCCCCCCCACATAATATGTTGGGTTTAAAACATAAGGAGTACCAGTATTCCTCAATGTACAGTTTTTATATTCTGCTGTACAGGACTGTAACAGACTATCCCCTCCCAATATCAACCCTATAAGTGTGTACATATGTATTTTATTTATGTGAACTATCCCCCCCCCCCACCCAATGAATATTGAGCGTCACCGCCTATGCATAATAACTGACCTCTCTGACATCATGAGTCAATACAGAGAACCACATACAGAAAAGAGGTTACAGATTTCTTGTTAATAAATTTGTATTTGAAAATGTCAATACAATGCCATTTGTACGCTCCCGAGGCAGCGGAAATCTTACGCTTCTAAAGAAGCAACTGATTTTCACGCTGCCAGCTTTGACCGTTTATGATATATTTAGACACCAGATGGCGGTTCGTTGTCCTCTGAAAAATATGTGCGTATGATGTGACAAGCAGCCAACCAGATGCCAATAAACAACATTCGACAGGCATCCTGGCTCCGCCCATAGCTGCGCTTCAAGCGCTGTTTGAAGAGAGTTTACGGTCGAATTTTAATTGCCCCCTCTGGATTCTTGCATTATCGACCGATTCGATTCTGACAGTATGACTGTGTTAGCGTAGCCATGTATCTGTTGTCTGCAGAACTGAAACCAGCCAGCAAGGTGTGCACGCAGCCTTTGTTGTTACGTTTCGTTTGAATTACAGCTCACCGGCTGGGCATCCTATGTGCCCAAGGCCCTAAGCAAACCAAGTCTGCAGCAATTCTCTCCGAGCCTGTGGCCTGTTTAGACGTAACTGGGACAATGAGCTGTCACTCAAAATGAAATGATCATGATTGGCTCCGTGTATTCCTCGCTTGGCCGTGTCTTCCACCACAAGGTCTCATCTGATTGGACAAAAATACAGTGCTCCCTTCTGGTGTAGCAATTCAGGAAACGAGGTCATAACAAACAGCGCTTACCATATAGGCAGTGGGCCTATAGTTAAAGGGCTGTGTAAAGAGCGTATGCCATTTGTCAATATAGCCTGTCCTGCATATATAATTTCCTTTCTCTTAGTTCTAAATACATGTAATGCTGCTTGTGTAGTGTGTATATATGGTGACTACATGCAACAATGAGAGCCTTTTATGGTCTCTAAGGACAGACAAGGGACCACAGGCACAATGTGTTCACAGGGTGAGTGAAATAACAAGCATCACTAGGTTCCTCCCTCAGTCACCTAACCAACCAACCTTCTCCCTAATTCAACTTATTTCCCTTACTTTGACTGCCTATCGACCTAAATTATGCAATAATCACCCCTAAAATAAAGCTTAAAACAACTTCATGGGTCATGTTTAATAGTATCTCCCTTTACTTCAATAAAATACATGATCATATAAAAAGAAAAAACATATTTTGGTGTTAAGGTTAAAACCAGTCCCCTTTGACCAGTCCGATCCATAATTTTTTACTGGACCTAGTACACTTAATACAAAAACACAGGTTGTCATTCACAATAATCCCTTGTGAAGGTCATAATCTAGCAGTAGCAGGAACACACACATATGGTTTTTTGTTTTTTTGTTTTCCTAAAAAAGGGGTCAGAATGAAATGCATGAGTTTTAAATTGATATTTCTCAGTTGCAACAAATCACATTTATTTCTAATTTCATACACACAAAATTTAATATGTTTTTATTCACCTGGAAAGTTAATTCTTACAGGAGCAAAATGTTAATTATAATCAATTTTAAACATGAAAGGTATGTGATAGGTAAGTAAACAAGGGACCCATTGGTCATGGCACTCAGCTGTTATATATGACAAAAAATATGATTTGGGAATGAGGCACATGCTGGTTTTGTGTGGTAGTAAATATAAGCTTTATTATGAGTTGTTGGTGTTTAGCTTATGTATGATTTGTATAGTATCTTTGGAGACAGGGAAGAGGATTGATTTCATTTATTTTATTAACAAATTGAGTGCTACTGTCACACAGATTTTGACTTGGCCATATAACTTATCAGTAGCACATATAATAAAAGAATTTAACTATTTATTAAAATTTAATAACAAATATTGTGCCAATATAAATTTTATTTAAAAAAATAATAAGAAAATCATGTTTTTTTAAAATGAAATATAACTGAAATGATTATTAAAATAATATTAAAGAATATATTCATGAATGCATTCATGAATACATTTTGAAAGTATTTGCACTGGTATTCATATACTTTCATTTTTACCTTAATTCCCATTCTTTATGCAAGAAATTTTATAATGGAGTACAAATTCATATTCGTATTTAAATACAATTGCAAAGTATTTGCACCATGTCTGGTATTTATATAGTTTTCACCAAACAATGATGTTGAGAATCCAGAATATACAAAATTCACACATTTAAATAAGGATCATAAGTACCTGGTTTTATGGCTTTTATTTATATTAAAAAAAAATAAATGTAATATATTCATTTTGGACTTATTTCACATCAATGTACACACTAGACACAGTAGGAATCTAGATTAATACTATCAACTGCATCTTTGTCTATCATTTATTTCCTTTATATGATCCCTAATGATTAGTAATGAAAAATATGATTTACTTTTTTATCATTAAAATTGAACTGAAAAATACTGCATGGTGTTATTTGGAATATGTGACATTCTATCCATTGATACAAGATTCTTATATCATCAGTAACTGCAAGTTAATTTCCTGTTATTATAAACTAACAAATTCCTTTTCTATTTTTCTTTAATTTGTTATTAAAAATCAATAAAAATTTATTAATTTGTTTATTGTTATGTTGTTGGTTAAAACTACTAGATGAGTTTGGCTGGACACCTGGATCAACTGTGGCTGGCCATAAGCTGCCTGGCTGCCCCAGTGAATGCCTCGCTTCAAGCATGCATAATTTGCTGAAAGTTCAACAAGGTCAACATACAGATGACTCTAGAGGGGCTGGAGAGAACCAAGGTCTGACATGGTCTCATAAAAACATTAATAAAAGCTTCAGTTTTTGGCCAATTTCTTTCAGCTTTCTAAACTAAAAAGCTGAAATCCTTGTGTGCATGATATGAAAATTATATCACCAGTGCTCACAGGAAACAAACGTGCCATGGTCAAAGTTGGGCAAAATTTAAGGTACTAATTTTATATTTATACTAATAACTTATAAAATTTGAAAAATCAGAACTAATTTTGGGTATTCAATTTAATCTTGATTAAATGTTACATCCCTTACAAAAAATCTCTAGCTTCAGCTATCCTATTGTTAAGGGAGTAAATATATTTCTTGATTTTTTACAAAGTGCATTATGTTTGGGCCCATAACTTAAAACAATTACGCAATACTGACATCATTTCTGGCATGTGCATAGAGAATGTATAGAAAAATATATATATTATATATGATTAAAGTCAGATCATTGGTTTTGATATTAGGCAGTCTTGAAGTGTAAAAATGGGTTTTTAATGGAAAAGTGAAGTTTTTCATTAATATCTCGAAGGTATTAAGTCCTAGTGACCAATTTCTTCATTTTCTTGGCATGGTAGGGGATTTTGGAGACATCTAATTGTATGCCAAATTTTAGGAACTGAGAGCTGAAGCTGGGGAGCTGAGCTCTTGCAAACTGCATAACACTAGTTTGATGTAAACAATATGTTACATGGTGCTTGAAAACTTGAATAAAATCTACAGTTTTTGATCAACTGGTTTCAAATTTTTGGTGTTAACAGACAAAATGCTAACATAAACATGCTTTGAAAATTAAATCCACAGTACTTGCAGGAAAAAAACGTGCCATGGTCAAAGTTGGCTGAAATTTAAGGTACCAATATTTTATTTTTGTTAATATTTTTAAAAAATTAAAAGATTTTGATCTAATTTTGGGTATACAATTTAATTTTGATAAATTAAAGTTATATTACTGGAAAAAAAGTCCATAGCTTTAACAGATTTTGTGTTAAGTGATCAAATATCTTTCCTGATTTTTTACAAAATGCATTATGTTTGGGCCCATAACTTTTTTAAATTATATTATACAGACATAATTTCTGGCATGTACATAGGAACTATATAGAGGAATATTTATGGTAAATATGAGGAAAAACAGATGAGTGGTTATGATATTAGGCAGTCCTGAAGTGTGAAAATAGGTTTTTAATAAAAAATTGAGGTTTTTCCTTAATTTCTCAAAGGAAGGAAGTCGCAAAGACCCAGTTTTCGGCTTGGAAGGAGATCTTCCGGACATCTAACATTATGTCGAATTTTGGATTCCTAGGTCTTACAGTTTTAAAACGTGCCACATCTACGGACGGACGGACGACAAGACAGACGGACGGACGGAAGACGGGCAATGGACCACAACTATAGCTCAGATGACTTATAGTCAGCTGAGCTAAAAATCTCTAGCTTCAGCAATCCTCTTGTTAAGGGAGTAAATATATTTCTTAATTTTTTAAAAAGTGCATAATGTTTGGGCCCATAATTTAAGACAATTAAGTAATACTAACATCATTTCAGGCATGTGCATAGCGAATGTATAGAAAAATATATATATTATATATGATCAAAGTCAGATCAGTGGTTTTGATATTAGGCAGTCTTAAAGTGTAACAATGGGTTTTTAATGGAAAAATGAAGTTTTCCATTAATATCTCTAAGGAATTAAGTCCTAGTGACCAAATTCTTGGCATGGTATTTTGGAGACATCTAACTATATGCCAAATTTAAGGAACTTAGAGCTGAAGCTGGGGAGCTGAGCTCTAGCAAACTGCATAACACTAGCTTGATGTAAACAATATGTGACATGGTGCTTGAAAACTTGAATAAAATCTACAGTTTTTGATCAACTGGTTTCAAATATTTGGTGTTAACAGTTGAAATGCTAACAAAAACATGCTTTGAAAATTAAATCCACAGCAGTTACAAGAAAAAAATGAGGCATGGTCAAAGTTGGGCAAAATTTAAGGTACCAATTTTTTATATTTGATAATATTTTAAAATATTTAAAAGATTTTGATCTAATTTTGGGTATACAATTTAATTTTGATTAATAAAAGTTATATTTCTGGAAAAAAAGTGCTTAGCTTTAACAAGTTTTGTGTTAAGTGATCAAATTTCTTTCCTGAATATTTACAAAATGTATTATGTTTGGGCCCATAACTTTATTAAATTACATAATACAGGCCTCATTTCTGGCATGTACATAGGAACTATATAGAGGATTATTTATGGTAAATATGAGGAAAAACAGATGTGTGGTTTTGATATTAGTCAGTCCTGAAGTGTGAAAATAGGTTTTCAATAAAAAATTGAATTTTTTTCTTAATTTCTCAAAGGAACAAAGTCACAAAGACCCAGTTTTTGGCTTGTTAGGAGATGTTGGGGACATCTAACATTATGCCAAATTTTGGATTCCTAGGTCTTACAGTTTCAAAATGTGCCACATCTATGGACAGACGGACAGACAGACAGACGGACAATTGACCACAACTATAGCTCAGATGACTGATAGTCAGCTGAGCTAATAAAAAATTGCCTAAAGATATTTTCATGTATTTCCACATGAGCAGACTGAACATTTGCTTTTTACTAGTACAATAGGCAAAAATATCAAATGTGATTGATGTGATACAAAAACAAATTATATATCATCAGACTGATAATTTTATAAGGTTTATTATGAATTATACTTTATGGGGTTTTGCATGAAAATAAAACAACTTATTGGCATTTGATTGCAGATGACCATGCCATGCTTATTCTTTGACACTATCAGTTCAGTTTTGCTTTATACAAAAGTTTCCCAGCAAAACCATCCCAGCACACAGTCTCAGCCTTGCATACGGCTATTTTACACCATGCTATGGCTCTGTGTGTTGACAAACACAGTCCACATGTATCTTTTTACCATAACAAGAGCCGCAACACAGTATTTCAGCCAGCGGGAACATGTATCAAATTTTCTGACCGAAGTCAGTCAGGGTCTCTCCTGATTGACACATGTAGTGGCTCTGAGATGCACATGGCCCCATGTGCTGTATTTATGCTGACACCTGTGATCGTGCCCAGTCCTCCGTTTGAAGCATTAGTTAACCTGAGTAGGCAAACAGTTTCAATGCAATATTTTGGCATGTACAAATTTATTTTAAAGGGATAAAGCTATTTTTAGGGGGTGTTGTCGTCAGGGCATTTCCTGACTGACACGTGTAAATGCTCCGAGATGCACAAGGCCCCATGCGCTGTGTTTATGTTGACACCTGTGATTGCGCCCAGTCCACTGTTTTTAGCATTCCTTTACAGGAGTAGGCAAATGGTTTCAAGGCAATACAAATGGCATGTACAAATTTATTTTAAAGGGATGAAACTATTTTTCATTTTAATTGAACATGCGTTATAGGTGATTGGGCCCCTTTAAGAAACAATCTTTATGTTATCTACATAATGTGATTGATTGAAATGTTGATGTTGGTGGCGATGTCTCTCCTCTGTGTATGTTCATTGACTCTCTCTTTAAATATAACTATATATATATATATATATATATATATATATATATACACACAAATATATATAAACATTGGTGTGTATTTTGTATAGATGATATTTTAGTTATTTTGACATACCTCCCTGACTGTCAGGGACTGCTCCATCTTTGCCGTCTCGTTTGTGTTTCTTGTGCTTGTGCTTCTTTTTCTGTGGCATCTGACTTAACAGGCGGTACTGTTCAGGAAGCTACAAAACAGGCTGTACTGTTCAGGAAGCTACAAAACAGGCGGTACTGTTCAGGAAGCTACAAAACAGGCGGTATACTGTTCAGGAAGCTACAAAACAGATGGTACTGTTCTAGAAGCTACAAAACCGCATGTTAATCATTAACATTTATCTGGTGGTTCACTGCAATATCAAATAATAGGACATACTCTGAATATAAAGTTAAAACATGTGTTATGAGACCACCTATGGAACTGGCTTAAAGTGGTCTTAATTCACAGGTGGTCTTATTAGGCAGGCCAGTTATAACCAAAATGAACGCTTTCATTTCACCCAAGGGTGGTCTTAATAGGCAGGTGGTCTTATAAGCCAGGTGGTCTTTCAGACACGTTCCACTGTAATGAGCATCTGACCGTTCTTGGGATATTAGGGCAAATACTTCAATTTCTTGACTTAAGGGCATACAGTAGTTTCTGATGAACTTGTTCTCAGTTGAATCAAATAAGCTATTGAGCCAACTTGCATGTAATATGGATATATTAAATGAATGTGCAATATGTTAAATTAATGGATAATTATGAGATATCAGCCAACAAGACATCATCATGAAAATAATAATGTTGTGAATAGGACGCCCTGTTTTCACAGTGTCCTCACTTCTGTTTCATGTATGGTAAAACTAAAAGGTAAAAAAGGATGATATTATAATAATATGAGATCTTTTTGTTAGCTGCCTGTAATGGCCAAAAATTTACACTTATTTGGTTGACTTTGGTATCCATTATAAATTATTCAGATTTTGTGTGCATATTAAATAGTTCATATAATTTATACATTGATTAGTTTATGGTGAGAACACAAAAATGGAACTCTCGTGAACTCTTATTTCCGATTTTCGTGAATAATTTTTGTTTTCATATTTCTTATTATTAATAAGCAATTAGACTTTATTTAAGTTATCTGAAGTTAAAATGACTTTCAAATTTATTAGTTGAGTTATGAACAGCTGCAGAACAACTGCAGATTGATCGAGCTGCGGGCACCTTACTGCTCCTCTGGTAATACCGGTACTCAAACTCGCGAAATGTGTTGAGCTCTTATGAGTCCTGCATGCTGTCGCAACTGCGGAAACCGGTAAAATGCGAAGTTTTACATAATAATTCAGCTTATCAGTTATTTCAACACAAGCATTACATTTAAAAGATAGCATTTTGATAGTTACAAACATGATTGCACTTTTGCGCCATTGGCTCGTTTGAAAACGATAGAAATTATATATTCTAATGTTGAAGAAATATAAATATTAAATATTGAACCTTTACACAGTTTGACTACATAATGCAAAGACTAAGGGAACAGTTTTTCAGGAACAGGAAATCCTTATTTTTTTGTGAAAATTGCCTCAAAATGTCCTCTTTACATTGTATATTCAAAAATTTCCCAATAAGTGAGGGGGAAATCCCCTCCCATACCTTCTCCATGTACCTGTAACTAGCCTTAATTATACCATGGTTCATAACTGAAAATAAATATGTATATATATTTTATTTATACTTAAATATATAAAGTATAGTTAAAAAATTATAATTATTATATACATATATATATATATATATATATATACTTGTATATATAACCGTTTTCATATTACCCATACATGCATATTAGCGCCCCCCCCCCCATTTTCGAATTTCTTGATCCGCCACTGATGATAGCCCTTCCCCTCCCTCAATCCTGGCTACACCCCTGGACTGCAGAATGATTTGTATACTGTTTTACATTAATTTTCAGCATGATACTCACTGGTCCAGGATGAAGTCTGAAGCCTGTTAGTGCTGCCCCTGAGAGTGGCATTAATTCCTTCCCTGTAATTGGTGGTTTTTCGATCAGAGAACGCAGCGAACTGTTGTCCTGCATCCCTGGTGAGTCAATGTTGCCTGGCAAATTTGGCAAGAACGCACTTAGCTCTTCTTTTGGTTTTTTGCCGATGAACCTGTTGTACGAGTGTTCCAGTCCATAGTGGGCCATCAGATTTGTACTCCCTGTGATCTCAGAACATTCTGCAAGACAAGAACCTGTACAAGATTTCATCACGGATATCTGAACACATCAAGCTGAAAATGAACATATCCCAATCTATTACCCTCCTCACCCAACAGTTATATACTGCAGTCAACCCAGTTCGCTTTTATTTTAACCAGGGTTATGGCCAGGTACATACAACAGTACCTAGGCACCGGTACAGGTACATGGGTACCTACGCTCTGAACACAGCTTACACTGCTTCTGCCACAGGGCAAAGAACTAGACCAACGAGAGTATGTGTCCCATGTTGCATGCTGGATGAAAAATGCTATCCCAAAAGAAAAAATGTGGTAATTAAGTTGAATGTGAATGTCGCAAAAATGTAAAGAAATTTTGTGAATACAGTTGCTAAGCAATGTTCTTAAATCTCTCAAATGTGCATTTGAACAAACACTTGAAACCGTTGTTGTGGTTATGTTTGAAATTCCTATGTTGTATGGGCTAGTAGTGGCTAAAAGCTTAGCCACTATGACCACCTCAATGTTTGTGGTAGCGTTACATCATGTAGGTTAAAGGGACATAATCGGAAGCAATATTATGCCAATTCTTTCACACTATCAGTTCAGTTCTGCTTTATACAAATGTTTCAGGGCAAAGTCAATTAAACCATCCCAACACACAGTCCCAGTACCTTGCATACGAGTGTGTAACACCTTGGTATGGATCTGCATGTTGGTTAACACGGTCTGCATACAAGTGTCTGTTTACCAGACAAAGTCCGCCATACTGGAGGTCCAACCCTAAGCTGCAAGTCTGCAACATGAGATATTTCAGCCAGTGGGAATATTTATTACATTTTGGGGCCAAGTCAATCAGGGCATCTCGTGATTGACACGTATTGCGGCCTGGCGATGCACGTGCTGTGTTTATGTTTACACCTGCCACCGGTCCACTCTTTTTAACACTAGTTTATAGGAGTAAGCAAACACTTTCAGGGCAATATTTTGGCAGGTACAAATTTATTTTAAAGGGTACAAGCTATTTTTTAGTATTAATTCAACATGCTTTATTTGATTTGGCCCCTTTAAGAATGTAACTTTTTCTACAAGGCCTCATTTATTGCCTGTTTTTACACATGGTAGTTAGATGGCAATATTTGGAATAAGTGCAATTTCATGCTTAGAAAATAAGTTGAAATAAATCTCATATGTCAAGCCAATGATATGCCACCCTGTAACTGTAACTGTGGTTACAATTAGGGTACATCATCTACGTGTGTACTCCTCGTATCTGTTCTGCCACCTGTACCAACGCTCTGGCAGGAGTAAAAACGAATGATTAAATGAACATTGGTCGGTACATTTCACAAAATTTTAAACAGTGAATCTGGCAGCAACCAGTGGGTCATGATCATCATTTTAGGGGGTTACATTTTGACTACAGTGGTAAATAATGATAGCATTTTCACAATGGTGATGTCAATTTTGATAACAACAGCGTGATGATATTCCCCTTACAGAGTCTGCATGCCTTATATAATACTTCGCCAAAAACATAAGTCCAACTAGAATGGCAAAAGTAAATTTACATGACGAATTTCTTGGAGACTTAATACTGAATGTCTTTGCCCAATGTCAAAGTAATTCAGCATAAAGATTACAAAGGAATATGCGCTGTTACTCTTGTTACTATCCCTCTTATATGATGACAACAAGCCAGTGATGGACCAATTGTATGCCGTGTCTATAAATACACTGCCCAGGAACATATGGACATGAAAGTTGCGCTGTAAAATGTGTTAGTGTATGCTAATCTGTTACAACTGTGCACCCTGTGATAATTTGCATATGCGCATTCGCGTGTTTCATCATTAAATAGGTGACTGCTGTATGCTAATCAAATGAGAGTATGGACAACATGTGATAATTTGCATAGGGATTCCCACAGACGTCATCGGTTTTGGCCTGGATGCTTCATGCATTTGATTATATCCACATGTACCTGCCAGGTATCCCTCAAGCGTCCTACCAATCAAATATTGTTTGATGCGTCAGGTAATTTCCATGGTCACCACATCTTTTGTCTCTTAAACAAACACAAGATGGCACTTCTAGTTAGAAGCCAACAGATTTGGCAAAGATGTTCCAGTGAGAACTTATTTAATGTATACAGCCCCTGACAATCTATGTTTCATGTCACACTGTCATCATGTGGAAACTTTTTGTCTTTACAAAAAAAAATTCTTAGTCAGTTGGTATTTGTAAGATTTCTTCCATCCTGAAATATAACAAGTGACCCATGGGTCATGACGCTCAGCTGACTGGGAAGAGATTCGCAAAAGGAAATTTTATCATTAGAATGGTAGTATATACCCATTCAACTGAAGCATCAAACAGATTAACCAACAGGCCAAGATTTAGTCTGTATTTATATATCTCAAAAATAGAGAAAAATGTGTAAACTTTTAAAACTAGAATACGGGTAACCGACAAGTGACTACATGTATCTGCCAAAATCGGATAGTGAGGCATGGATTGAGTGGCAAGGGGAAATAGAGTGAGGTATGTTGCATATTAGCATGGATGTCTGCAGCCTAAATGTGTATGTAGGTTGTGCCACCTACCACAAATCCAGAAAGCTGTCCAAGTTGTATACACCTGCAAAATTTTAGGCAGAAAAGTCAAACCACTACATGTATATGAGCGATTTTTGCCCATGGCAGACAAACAGACAAACACTGTGCAAAAATCTTTGCAGGTAACCCCTCCACTTTTGTGTATGATAAAGACCTATGTGAGATCTAAACACATGCACAATTTTGGCCCAATCGGTCAAATGGTTCCTGAGATATGAGCTTGGATGTGTGCAGCGTTAACTAGAATGTAGGTGGCGCCACCTGTCATAAAATCAAGAAAGCTGTCCACGATGTATAAACCTGCAAAATTTTAGGCAGTTATGTCGAACCACTTCAGAAAAATGAGTGATTTTAGGCCACGGCAGACTAACAGACAGACGCTGTGCAAACATTGTTACAGGTGGCGCCACCATTTTTTGTGTATGTTACAGAGCTATCAAAGGGCTACATTTGTATAAATTTTATTTCCTGATCGGTCAAACGGTTCCCAAGATACAAGCTTGGATGTCATCAGCGTGAACGTGAACGTAGGTGGCGCCACCTGTCATAAAATCAAGAAAGCTATCCTGGATCAATATGCATGACGAATTTCAGGTGAATTAGTCAATTCACTGCAGAGATATGAGTGATTTTAACCCAAGGCAGATGAACAGATGGACACTGTGCAAACATGGTTACAGGTGGCGCCACCATTTTTTGTGTATGTTATAAAGCAATCCAAGGGCTACATTTGTATCAATTTTATTTCCTGATCGGTCAAACGGTTCCCGAGATATGAGGGTTTATGAGTGGAAACAGACCCACAAATGGACACTGGATAGAGAGGAAAGGTCAGAGGTCAACGCAAATTGGTTAGGCACCAGTTCACATGTGACCCGATAATAGGTGTAAGTTTGGGAAAAATCGGTTCATTATTCTCCGAGGAGCTCTCTGGAAACGAATGCCGCCGCGGTGGAGGAACTCGGTCAAAAACATAGTATCCGCGAAACTTCGTTTTGGCGGATACAAAAATACAGGTGGCTCCACCAGTCTGCAGAAACTAATAAAAACACTTAATGGTCAATATCCATGCAAAAAATCATGGTGATCTCTGCATTAGTTGTTCAGATACTTCAGTTTTTGTATCAAATTGTCCATTATTCTGAGGGATACTTCGGAGTCCTATAGCTTGAAGGATATGGGTAACAGAGACCTAATTTCAAGTTTCCACAGGCACCTTTCATGGGCCTCCTTGCATGACAAGAATGAAGATTCTAGGTCCAGTTGTTGCGATTTGTACCCTGTTGACAGATAAACACATCTTTAAAGGTCTCAAAAAAAAAGAAAAAAATTTGTAAAAATTTGAAAAAAAATAGAGGTGGCACACCCAGTCTGCAGAAACTGATGGAACAGCTCATGATCAATATGTATGCCGAAAATCATGACCATCAGTGTTGTAGTTATTGAAATACTGCAGTTTTTGTATCAAATTTTCCATTATTCTGGGGGGGGGGGGGGGTATTTTGGACCCATACAGCTTAAAGAATATGGGTAACAGAGACCTAATTTCAAGTTTCCATGGAGACTTTTCATGGGTCTCCCTGTGTGTCAAGAATGAAGATTCTTGGTCCAGTTTTTATGATTTGTGCCCTGTTAACAGATGTTCATATCTTTAAAGGTCTCAAAAATACAGAAAAATTTCGTAAAAAAAACCTAACAAATACAGGTGGTGCCACCAGTCTGCACAAACTTATGAAACACTCCATGATCAATATCCATGCAAACAATTATGGTTATCTCTGCATTAGTTGTTCAGATACTTTAGCTTTTGTATCAAATTTTCCATTATTCTGAGCTGTACTTTCGAGTGCCATAGCTCAAAGGATATGGGTAACAGAGACCAAATTTCAGGTTTCCATGGAGACTTATCATGGGTCTCCCTGTGTGTCAAGAATGAAGATTCTAGGTCCAGTCGTTACGATTTGTACCCTGTTGACAGATAACTACATCCTTAAAGGTCTCAAAAATGGAGAAAACAATTCGTGAACATTGAAAAGAAGGTGGCGCCACCAGTCTGCACAAACTGATGAAACATCTCATAATCAATATGTATGTCGAAAATCATGACCATCAGTGATGTAGTTAATGAGATATTGAAGTTTTTGTATGAAATTTTTGACTATTCTGGGGGGTAATTTTGGGCCCCATAGCTCGAAGGATATGGGTAACAGAGACCTAATTTCTGGTTTCCATGGAGACTTTTCATAGGTCTCTCAGTGTGTCGAAAATGAAGATTCTAGGTCCAGTCGTTACGATTTGTGCCACGCTAACAGATGACAGCATCCTCAAAGGTCTCAAAAATAGAGGAAAAAATCGTAAAAAATCAAACAGTACAGGTGGCGCCACCAGTCTGCAGGAACTGATCGAACATCTCATGATCAATATGTATGCCAAAAATGAAGACCATCAGTGATGTAGTTATTGAAATATTGAAGTTTTTGTATGAAATTTTTTACTATTCTGGGGGGTACTTTGGGGCCCCTAGCTCGAAGGATATGGGTAACAGAGACCTAATTTCTGGTTTCCAAGGAGATTTTTCATGGACCTCTCAGTGTGTCAAGAATTGAGATTCTAAGTCCAGTCTTTATGATTTGTGCCTTGTTAACAGATGTTCAAATTTTTAAAGGTCTCAAAAATAGAGAAAAAAATTCGTAAAAAATCGAAAAATACAGGTGGCGCCACCAGTCTGCAGGAAGTGATGTAACATCTCATGATCAATATGTATGCCAAAAATCATGACCATCAGTCAAGTAGTTAATGAGATATTGAAGTTTTTGTATGAAATTTTTGACTTTTCTGGGGGGTACTTTGGGGCCACATAGCTCGAAGGATATGGGTAACAGAGACCTAATTTCTGGTTTCCAAGGAGATTTTTTATGGACCTCTCAGAATCCCAAGTTACAAGGTTCTAGGTCCAGCGGTTACGATTTGTGCCTGGTTAACGGACGGACAGACGGACAGACGGACGACGGACAAAGAGTGATTGCTATAGCTCAGATGACTTTCAGTCAGCTGAGCTAAAAATGATGGTTTCGATCACGAACCAAATCCTCTGACACTGAATTTGAAACTTCTGTCTGCAACATATCATTATTAAATGACCTGAGAACTTAGATTATACAGTATGCAATGACCACTCATGTTGGAAGGGGAATTATCCATTTCAATACATCTTAATACCCTTTAAAATTTGGTGTGTTTACAGTCTAAAAATTATAAATTGATTTAAAAAAAAGCAAAACTGTGAATTATGATTTTTAATGGACAGAAACATTGACTATAAAAAAAACATGAATTTGGCTAAAATAAAAAAAACTGGCTAAAATTATGGTTAAAAAAGTAAAAAGGGGCAGCCGGCCCTGCTCTAATGCAAAATATACCTGTAATTATTGTGTGAAAAACATCCTGACTACACATATATATAATAATGTGATTTAGGCCTTCTTACTATATGAAAGAACAACCCAACACATTTGCCATTTATTTTCCTTTTCCAAAGTGTACACCTTACTCTGAACACACCCTCATATTATTATATTGTATTTTTATATTGTCATATTTATGATGGCGAAAATAGCCTACGGCTGCTGTTTTATATTCTTGAAACTGACTGGTAATAAATAAACTGATAAAATGGTGTGCAGTGACACTTGTGTTGAACGATAATCAAGGGATTTACCAGGTGGTTCTTTCATCAGGTAGAATGGGCCACTGTGAACGACGGACGGATTTTTGCCTAATGTAATCGTGGTCTTCAAAGTTCCAGTGGAGTCCTGCCGAGGGTAACAAGGGGAACGTGATCCCCTTGGACTGGATTTTGGTGAGTTCTGATCTGGTCTTCTGACAAGCAGCTCGTTCATCATAGCGTCTTTATGGTAACAACGATATTTTAGGAAACTTATTTCCGCTTCCGTGTCATAGCCGATATGCACTCGTTTGAGGTTACATGGTCCTATTTGTTCCCCCTGTAATATGTTTTATGCATGTTTGACAGTTATGTATAAATGACAGTTTTGTCGGTAACTAATCTAAGACGTGGTGTCCACTGCTCGAATGGGACTGCTTTAAGGAGAAATTTTGGGTTCACTGCTTTCGGACCAATGTCGTGGGAAAATTATACAATACAATACAATACAAATGTTTATTGTCACAATACAACCTCTGGGGGCCAAGGACTACATTATACATGGTGTTTTGGAAAAATACCTCTACATGTAAACAAATACATACATGTAATACTAGGTGCAAACTAATTGTGCTATAATTAAACTATGTGAAAGATCTATTAGACATGTAACATTAATCCTTAGTGAAAACACACACATATATATATATATATATATATATATATATATATATATATATATATATATATATATATATATACATATGTATGCACGTCATTACATACATGTGCATACACACATGTATATTAGTGGACGGAATTTAAAAGTAAAGAACTGACCTATACATTTCAACTCTTTTGTTTAGAATATAACATATTTACATTTTAAATTTTGTGACAATAATTCTGTATTGGCTAAATTTTTAATGTTGGTTCTATTTACTAAAAATTTTAATTTTGTGTATATTTATTCCTTTGTTTTCTCTTTTTTAGTGCATAGTATACAAATCTTATAATACCAGTATTACTTTAATCAGTATTGGCTCTCATTTTATCTATAAACTCAGTTCTGTTACATATACTGATTTCAAATCTTTCCCTTATGTCTTCATAATAATTACATTTAAACAAATGGTATTCATCTTCTACTATGTCTTCATTACAATTTGTACAAATTCTTTGTTCTGGTCGAATTTTTTGTCTGATATATCTTCCCATTTCAATATTTAGTTCATGTGCACTAATTCTTAATTGTGTAAATTTACTTCTCTGTTCTCTATAAGTGAATATTTCTAAATATCCCTCAAATTTAAATTCTGTTTTAAATTCCCTGTAA
This sequence comes from Sipunculus nudus, assembly GCA_026874595.1. Classification (NCBI taxonomy): domain Eukaryota; kingdom Metazoa; phylum Annelida; class Sipuncula; order Golfingiida; family Sipunculidae; genus Sipunculus; species Sipunculus nudus. The sequence goes on from CM049312.1 coordinate 41,925,021, forward strand.
GTTCTCAGTTTATTTCCTCCTCCATTTCCTTTGTCCTGCCACGTATTATTTTTCCACACTGAAATGTATTCGGCTTGTAATTTTTTTTCTCGGCAGATCTGCATTAAAATATTCTGGATGTATGAAAAAGCTATTCATATTATATTTATCTAACACAATTTTTATTCCCTTAATCCAGCACTTTTTGTTCTCGTTCATCATTTCTAGTTCACATTTATAAGTCTGACCTAAGAGAGAGTTAGGGTTTATTTTTGATAATCTTTTTCAAAGTTTCGAACATTGAATAATACATTCTATATATGTCTTGGGAACATTCCCAGTTCTCCTCTTACTGCTGTATTTGAGCTTTTTCTATGTACCCCTAAGAGATTTCTTGCATATTTCAAGCACGTCTTCTCTCCTGGTAATTTTGTTTTGGCATTATTACTTAATATCTCTTCTAAGGATTTTCTATTCAAACTTGTTAAATTTTCAGGTAGACACCAAATCTCTGCGCCATATTTAAGGATAGGTTTAATAAGTTGTTCAAATAATTTCATTCTTAATTTTACTGGAATGTTTGCTCCTTTACTTACTTTTTCAAGTGTGGAAAGGGCTTTCATAACCTTTTCGTTTATTTTATCCCTGGCACATGCCATGGACCCTGAATTATTAAATTCTATTCCAAGGTAAGTATATGTATTTGTAGTTTCTAATGTTTGTGAACCCAATTTCCATGTTAATGGAAGGTTATTTTGTCTTTTACAAATAGGAAAACTTTAGTTTTTTCAGCATTTATTTGAAGTTTCCATTTCTTGCAGTATGTATCTAAATTTGTTAATGCTGATTCTAATCCCTTATGGCTCTTTGATAATATAACTAGGTCATCTGCATACAACAGACCTTTAACAGGTGTATCTTTTATATATGGGAAATAACCAGCCTCATCAAAAGTATCAATAATATCGTGCATATAAAGATTAAATAATAGTGGGCTTAGTGGATTATACATGATTTTATAGGATGCAATATTGCTTACAGTAATCAAACGTTCCCCTCTTGGTCTTGAGTGTTGTAAAAAAAAACTCTCAGTCAGGTGATATAAAAAAGATTTTTATCAAAATGTGCTTTTTAAGTTGTCCAAAAAAGCCCAGGTATCAGAGCTTTTATATAAATATATATTATATAGGAAGGGAGAATACAGCCACGTGTCCTCCGGTGCATTGTCGAGATATTTATTATTATTTTTATGGTCGTTCCTGTTAATATAACTTGAGATGATTTCCTTAAATTACGTCACGACAATTGAAACCTGGTTTGCTGTCCTTTCATATACATTTGTAAACGAAGTTACAGGACAAAGTAATGTTCTATAATATTCAATGCAAGTACGTGTGTTAATTGTAATTATAGATTTTTACTTACGCATGTTTCTCATAAATATGACTAATTTATTTTGAATAAATATATATTTTTATTGGGTCCATCATATTTTTAGTTGAAAAGCTAGTTCTAATTAGTATGAAACCGTGTCAGTTGTAATGAGGTAGCCCGGCGGCCGAAATGGTGCCCCGTCGCGGCCGATATGGTTGACTGATCGAGTCAGGGCCAAGCAGTGGCTCCGTCGGGGTTGCGGCCGAAATGGTTGCCTGATGGGCGATGGCGGCATATGCCTTCATGGAGGTCTTCTTTATAGAAGAAGTAGTTCTGATACTTCATATGTTATTAGATATGTGACGTTGCGGTTTTGGGGCATCTTCTTCCCACCCAGAGATTTATAAAAGAAATATTTAATTTACAGTCACTTTGTTTGATATTATTTGAATTCAATGAATTGTTAGGTCGTATTTTGACCAAATTCCAGTGGTTAATCAAGAGACGCCATAGGAATTCATGTAATACATACGATATACTATAATGATAGTGATAAAACTTCATTTGTATTTTAACGTGATTATTGTAAGAATATAGTAAAACACACAAGAGGCATTTTAGGTGGTTTCAGGGTTTTTAGATATGATAATATTATGGCGAATTCAGGGGCGTAAATTCCTAATACGTACATTACGTATTCTTTGACATGTTTTTACCAATATATAACTTGAAGATGACACCTATTTGGTACTACTCCCAAGCCCTCCTCAGTTAGGTAACAAATAATGGTCTTATAGCGACTTCTTCCTCTATGATGATCCTAGGAATTTCTGCTACTTGAGGTGAGAATATTAATTGTATGAAGATGGAATTGGTACTATATAGCACAGGAAACACAACCAAAAACCAAGTCACTTCTAACATTCAAATTTCCAACAAAAGAAAAAAAAATCCAAGTTTTTTTTAAATTTGGACTTCTTGATGGATTCGTCAAGGGATACTTTACAATATTTTACTAATTCACCACGATGCCGCTACTTTTCATTTCATAAAATGTAAGCTGTACACGTAGCGGCATCTGGCGAGGAGACTGTGCCGCGACCTTCCGTCTCCCGACCAGGACCTCCGGCTTTTACCCAGACGAACTTGTTTTGTTTACATCTGATTGACAGTTGCACGTGGATGGTGCAAGATACTGTACGTACGTAACTTCCAATTTTAAGCATGACGTTTGCATGAATTTTAAGAGCAAGACAAGAAATCCTTGGAGTGGAACTCGACTTGTCCAGATCCAATCTACCACAGTATCAAGTTCGAAACGGATGCACCTACAGTAGTATAGTTTTAAGACAAGGGATATGCCAAAGTTGGAATAACAGACTCAATAACAGCCTTGTCAGCAGTTTTGTATACCAGACATAGTCTCATGATATTATGTTTATTTTAAATTTAATACAAGGAAAGTGAATGAACAATAATAATCAAATGGTTTATTTCATGGAAATATTTTAAATTAAATTTTTATAAATATTAAGAATTAAAATAATTCAATATATGATATTGTAATTATATTTGTTTCATAATGGCTAATGATATAAATGAAAATGGAGTTGAAAGACGGGAAGAAAGGACCTACCAGAAAAAGAATGCATGGAAAAAGGGCGGAGATAAATATGAATGTGGATTGAGTAAAAGACTGGCGTACATCCTGCGGTATGGAGCTGAAAAAGAGGGCCTGGTGGTGCTTGAAGGAGGTAATAAAAAATTATTATAACTGGTTTTGCAGTGAGAAGTTTAAATTTATTCTCACTGGTTATTTAAATTATTTATTTAAGAAAGCCCAACCAGCTTCTGAGGTCTAGGAGTAGAGCTTAGGACTTGAAGCGAGTAGATAGTGAGTCCAAATCTCAGCCGAGGAGTATAGTGATATTTTTTTTCTGGGCAGTTCCTACCCAGGTTGATCACTCTGCAAGGGAGGCTGTGCCCCACGGACATGTATCATTCTTAAACTAAAGTCCATTTGGAGGGGGGGGGGATTCCTTGGTGTTGATTATGACCTACTATAGTAACATTGGGGATTATTACATGCCCAGGTCCTGCAGGTATGTTAGACACCGGGCCTGGGTGAAACCAGGATGACAGGTACCACGCACATGATACTGCCCTGTCACATGATTCAAAACCTGAATGGAAGTCTACAGATGTTCATAATAAGCTTAATAAAATGGGAAAAGTCAACATTAATAAAAGGAAGATATTGTATTTACTACCACATGTATATATATTTATTTTTAAACAGGGGTGGATGCAGGATTTCAGAAAATACGGTCATGTATTGAGGCTGAAGGGAGGGCGTATTCGGGGACTTCCCCTTCTCATTGTGTACTTGTTTTAAACATTTTAAAAATTTAGCTGGTATTGGTGGAATCTTGGGGCAATTTCAATGCTCTTCTTTGACATTAAGCATTTAATTTTTTATTTCACAAATTTTAAAGTATCCCCTGTGTCCCCCCTAAATCTGTTCCTGTTAAATGTTTTTTAGCGAACCTGTGAGCTTATGCGATGGTGTGGCGTCGTCCGGCATCGAGCGTCCGTCGTCTGTCGTCTGTACGTTAACCTATACTATTTTAAAAACGGCAAGAGTTATTATTACGAAATTTTATGCAAAAAATTAGTCATCTAAAAAACTCTACCAGATTTTGCTTATTTTTTGGCTAATTGCATTTTCTTAGATTTTATAGGAAAAAAGCTAAAAAAGCTTTAAAAATCTTCTTCTCTGAAACTGTTCAGCCAAATTGTCCAATATTTCACAGAAATGATTCCTGGAACAATCTCTCTCAAGTTTGTTCAAATGGTTCAAGTTCAGTGATTTTTGGCCAAGTTACAGGAAGTTGAACTAGTCATCTGTCCAAAAAAGCATACTAAAATTACAATCTCAGAAACGGCTGAAGCTATCATCACCAAATTTTAAGCCAATGTTGGTCACATGAGTCATATCTGAAATTGAGGTATTGGTGGCGCCACCTGCATCGGCCTTTTTTGTACGGGGGTCATCACTGCCTGTATCCTACTGACTGCTACAAAAAACTTCTTCTCTGAAACCATATGGCCAAATTGTTTAATATCGCACAGAAATGATCCTAGGGTAGTGCTTTCTGAAGTTTGTTCAAATGGTCTCAGTTCAGTGACTTTTGACTGAGTTATGGGAAGCTGAATTAAGTCATATGCCATAACAGCCCATTTTAGCTCAGTGGCTACAAAGAACTTCTTCTCAAAAACCACTTGGCCAAATTCTTAAATGTCACACATAAATTATCCTTACATGTTGATAATTCAAGTTTGTTCAAAAGGTTTTGGTTCAATGATTTTTGGCTGTTTTATGGGAAGCTTAACTTAGCCATTTTGCTGTATTTTCCCATATGAGTTATAAACCTGCACAATGTTTTTTGACTGACAACACTGAGGCCAATTTGTTTAATATTTTACAGGAATAATCCCCTGAATAATTCTTATAATAATTGTCTTTTATGGTTCAAAAGAATGAATTTTGGCTGAATTATAAAGATTGAATGGAGTCATTTTACCATATATGTTAGCTGTGTGAAGCAGATACATCTAGCCTGGCACCAGTTTATCAGCATTTGTTACATCATGCCTCTAGACATTTAGATATCAGGTTATCTATTTTTAATATTGAAAAGAATGTTTTTTAAAAGCTTAAAAAAATGTAGATTTATGATTTTAGATATTCCTCATGCCAGGCAATGTTTACAATGACAGTTATAAAGCTCTCTGTGGGTATATAAAGACGGCTGTACATGGATTATAAATAATTGGTATCCATACTCAACTTTATTCAAGATTTTGCCATCAGTGGGATGTATCTGTATTATAATTTTGCATTCAATATGCATCTGTTGTAATTTTTAGGGAACCTGTGAGCTAATGCGATGGTTTGGCATCGTCTGTCGTCATCATTAACCCATACTATTTCGAAAACAACTGGAGCTAGTATCATGAAATTTAATGCAAAAAATTAGCCATCTGAAAAACTGCATTTTCTTGGATTTTATAGAGAAAAAGCTAAAAAAACCTTTAAAAATCTTCTCCTCCAAAACAGTCAAGCAAAATTGTTAAATATTTCACAGAAATAATCTTTTATACCATCTCTCTCAAGTTTGTTCAAATGGTTCAAGTTCGGTGAATTTTTACCGAGTTACAGGAAGTTAAACTTAGCTAACTGTCCAAAAAAGCATACTAAAATGACAGTCTCAGAAGCGGCCGAGCTATCATCACCAAATTTTAAGGCAGTGTTGGTCACATGAGTCATATATGAAACTCAGGAATTGGTTAATCCACCTGCATTGACCTTTTTTTGTACGGGGGTCATTGGTCATCGGTACATTAACCAATAATTTCTCAGGAATAGCAGGAGCTACCATCCCCAGATTTTATGCAATAATTTTTCTCATATCAAATGTTGTGGGATTCAGCTTATTTTTTTGCTATCTGCATTTACTTAGATTTTTTAGGGAAAAGGCTGAAAAACCTTTAAAAGTCCTCCTCTTGTAAACGGTTCAGCCAAATTTTTCAATATTTTACAAAAATGATCCCAGAGGCAAGCCCTGTCAAGTTTGTTCAAATGGTTTGCATTTGATGAATTTTAGTGGTGTTACACAAATTTGAACAATCATTTGGCCAATTAAGCATATTGACAAAGTAATCTCAGAAATGACAGAAGCTAGCTTTACCAAGTATTGTGCAAATGTTGGTCACATGACTCATTTTTGAAGTTGCAGATTTTGTGGTGCCACCTACATTGATCTGTTTTTTATGGGCAAAAACCTCATAATTTAAGGCCTCTATCAGTCAAAATGTTTATGATGAAACTGTCAAGTTGAATCGTTCAATTTTTCAAAAGAATTATCCTAGGACATGGTTCTTTCAATCATATCAGAAAAGCTTAAGTTGGTCTTATGGCCATTAGTATGTCTATTTCAAACTGAGGACTGCAAAACTGTTCTTCTACAAAATTATTGTTCCAGTTATAACTTCTGTAACATTGCACAAAAATTATTCTTAGGTGGCCTTTGTTCAAGTTTAATTGAATGATTTTTGGCAGAATTATTGGACCTTTAAAAATGAAAGGACTGCATCTTTTGTTATTTTAGATATTTTGATAAAAAGTTTATGAATATGTCAGGTTGAAAAAAAACGCATTTTAGCCAAAGTCTTCAGTATGTGTAAACAGATTTACCAACAGGCCTAGATTGTGTTTGTATCTTTAAACAGGTTGAGAAACTGCCAACTTTTTCAGATTTGGCAACAGATCAAGAGTTCATTCAGTGCAGCAAGGTATAGGCCAAGAGTTCAGTCAGTGCAGCCAAGCACAAGGCATGTGATCACCTCATGGGTGACATGTGAACACCTCATGGCCACCCTGTGATCACCTCATGGGTGTAATGCCCTTCAGTGCTGCATATGGACTACCAACTGTGTCAGATTATGCAACAGGTCAAGAGTTCACTGAGTGCAGCCAGGTACAGGTCGAAAATTCACTCAATCTAGCCAGGTGCAGGTCATGAGTTCACTTAGTGCAGTAGCCTGAGCCAGCTAGCGAATTTGTCATAGTTCACTCAGGGCAGCTGCCTTTCTCACCTAAGCCTGGTCAGCCCCATGCATCAGACTCAAGGTAAGTTTGATGTATTGGCCTGATATTTTGACCTGTCTATGTGTCTTTGATGGCTTTCTGGTTCACAAGACCGGTTTCGCCACCTACAATGACTTTTGAATGGTGTATGTGCCTGCTTATTTCTACAGAGGAATTTGATATATCAGCCTGAAATTGGGCATATGTATATATCTCTGATAGCTTGGTTGTATACACGACTGGTGGTGTCAGCTACAATCATTTTTTTGTTGTGTGCACCCATGCCAGAATTTCAGCAGTGATGTTTGTGTAATTGTTTCTTATTCAAAATGTTTAGTACTTGCATTGTTCATATACATGAGAAGTAATGGTCCAGCACTGAAGCATTATACCTAGTGTATTTCCCAATGCACAGGTTCGCACTAGGCCTGTAGTCCTTGTTTTATTAATATGTAACGTGTATCTTCTGCTATGTCAGGTTTACATATAACTTTTTTTAAATTTTCATTATCAGGATTTGTGGACTTTCTAGACCTTCAGAGAGTTCATTTACTACGTCATCACACCCCCCATGAGATGCTGGAAACTATCAAGAATTCTACCTCATACAGAAACACAAAACGGTTCGAGAAAAAATATGCAGATGGGACGGTGTACATCAGAGCTGTGCATGGACGCAATATGGAACGTGTGAGTGTAGAAGAACATCAGAAGAAAAGTTAAATAAATAAACAAATATCTCCTACATTTCTTTTTGTTTCAACATAGGCTTCAACATAGGGGGGGGGGGGGCCAGGGGGTATATATACCCTCCACTTTTTAGCAAGGGGGGATGGTCAATGTAAAAATCCCCCCCCCCTGATATTCAGAGAATAATATATTTATATATATATTGGAAATGAAATATATCAATAATCAGAATTATAGACTTTGGGATATTATAGAATGTTATGTATCTTAAACTGGTTTAGAATTACCATATACTCTTAACATACTTACTTTTTAAAACGGTACACTTAATTGGGATAATTTTTAAATATGTATATTTTTTATATATATGTTTAGCAAACCTGTGAACTTATGCGATGGTGTGGCGACGTCCGGCGTCTGTTGTCCATCGTCTGTACGTTAACCCATACTAACTTGACAACGGCAAGAGTTAGCATCCCGAAATTTTATGAAAAAAATTAGTCATCTAAAAAACTCTATCGGATTTCGCTTATTTTTTGGCTTACTGCATTTTCATAAATGTTATAGGGAAAAAACTAAAAAAGCTTTAAAAATTTTCTTCTCCGAAATTGGCTAAATTGTCCAATATTTCACAGAAATGATTCCTGGAACAACCTTTCTCAAGTTTGTTTGAATGGTTTAAGTTCAGTGATTTTTGGCCAAGTTACAGGAAGTTGAACTAGTCATCTGTCCAAAAAAGCATACTAAAATTACAATCTCAGAAACGGCAGGAGCTATCATCACCAAATTTTAAGCCAATGTTGGTCACAGGAGTCATATCTGAAATTGAGGTATTGGTGGTGCCACCTGCATCGGCCTTTTTTTGTATGGGGGGTCATCAGTGCCCGTATTATACTGACGGCTACAAAGAACTTCTCTGAAACCAAATGGCCAAATTGTTTAATATCGCACAGAAATGATCCTGGGGTAGTGCTTTCTGAAGTTTGTTCAAATGGTCTCAGTTCAGTGAATTTTGGCTAAGTTATGGGAACCTGAATGTAGTCATATGCCATAACATCCCATTTTAGCTCAGTGGCTATTCAAAAACCACTGGGCCAAATTCTTAAATCTTCCACATTAATTATCCTTAGATGTTGATAATTCAAGTTTGTTCAAATGGTTCTGGTTCAGTGATTTTTGGCTGAGTTATGGGAAGCTTAACTTAGCCATTTTGCTGTATTTTCCCGTATGAGTAATAAACCGGAACATGTTTTTTTGACTGAGGCCATTGAGGCCAATTTGTTTAATATTTTACAAGAATAATCCCCTGAATAATTCTTATAATCATTGTCTTTTATGGTTCAAAAGAATGAATTTTGGCTGAATTATAAAGATTGAATTGAGTCATTTTACCATATATGTAAGCTGTGTGAAGCAGATACATCAAGCCTGGCACCTGTTTATCAGCATCCATTACATCATGCCTCTAGACATTTAGATTTCAGGTTATCTATGGTTAATATTGACAAGAATGTTTTTTAAAAGCTTTAAAAAAATGTAGATTTATGATTTTAGATATTCCTCATGCCAGGCAATGTTTACAATGACAGGTATACAGCTCTCTGAGGGTATATAAAGACGGCTGTACATGGATTATAAATAATTGGTATCCATACTCAACTTAATTCAAGATTTTGCCATCAGTGAGATGTATCTGTATTATCATTTTGCATTTAATATGCATCTGTAGTAATTTTTAGCAAACCTGTCAGCTAATGCGATGGTGTGGCAGCGTCCACTGTCTGTATGTTAACCCATACTATTTAAAAAACGACTGGAGCTAGCATCATGAAATTTAATGCAAAAAATTAGCCATCTGAAAAACTCTGCATTTTCTTATATTTTATAGAGAAAAAGGTAAAATACCTTTAAAAATCTTCTCCTCCGAATCTGTAAAGCCAAATTGTTCAATATTTCACAGAAATAATCTTTTATACCATCTCTCTCAAGTTTGTTTGAATGGTTCAAGTTTGGTGAATTTTTGCCAAGTTACAGGAAGTTGTGGGATTCAGCTTATTTTTTTGCTATCTGTGTTTACTTAGATTTTATAGGGAAAAAGCTGAAAAACCTTTAAGTCTTCCTCTCATTAACAGTTCAGCCAAATTTTTCAATATTTTACAAAAATGATCCCAGAGGCAAGCCCTTTCAAGTTTGATCAAATGGTTTGCATTTGATGAATTTTAGTGGAGTTACACGAATTTGAACAGTCAATTGGCCAAGTAAGCATACTAACATAGTAATTTCAGAAATGACAGAAGCTAGCATTACCAAGTATTGTGCAAATGTTGGTCACATGACTCATATTTGAAGTTGCAGATGTTGTGAATATGTCAGCTTGAAGAAAAAAGCATTTTAGCCCAAGTCTTTCAGTATGTGTAAACAGATTTACCAACAGGCCAAGATTGTGTGTGCATCTTTAAACAGGTTGAGAAACTGCCAACTTTTTCAGATTTGGCAACAGATCCAGAGATCATTCAGTGCAGCCAGATATATGTCAAGAGTTCATTCAGTGCAGCGAAGCACAAGGCATGTGATCACCTCATGGGTGACATGTGAACACCTCATGGGCACCATGTGATCACTTCATGGGTGTCATGCCCCTCAGGGCAGGACCCTGCATGAGCTTATGCAATGGTGTGGCTACTATTTCAGATATGGTAACAGGCTAGAGGTCAGTCTGGATCTATTTATAGCTTTGGCAGACTGCCAACTGTATCAGATTAGGCAACAGGTCAAGAGTTCACTCAGTGCAGTCAGGTATGGGCCAGGAGTTTACTCAGTGCAGTAGCTGCATTCTATTTATAGCATTGGCAGATTGCCCACTGCATAAAATTTGGCACCAAAGTTCAGCCTGGATCTATTTATAGCTTTTGCAGACTGCCAACTGTCTGCAAAATGCAACAGGTCAAGAGTTCACTCAGTGCAGCCAGGTACAGGTCAAAAGTTCCCTCAGTCTAGCCAGGTGCAGGTCATGAGTTCACTCAGTGCAGTAGCCTAAGCCAGCAAATTTTTCATAGTTCACTCAGGGCAACTGCCTTTCTCACCTAAGCCTGGTCAGCCCCATGCATCAGACTCAAGGTAAGTTTGATGCATTGGCCCGATATTTTGACCTGTCTATGTGTCTTTGATGGCTTTCATGTTCACAACACAGGTGTTGCCACCTTCAATGACTTTTGCACAGTGAATGTGCCTGCTTATTTCTACAGTGGAATTTTATATATCAGCCTGAAATTTGGCATATATATACATATTGAATACCTTTGTCGTATACAAGACTGGTGGTGCCACCTACAATAATTTTTGCACAATGTGTGTCCCTGCTTATTTTCAGGAGGGATTTGATATATCATTCTGAAATAGGGCATATGTATATATCTCTGATAGCTTTGTTGTATACAAGACTGGTGGTGCCAGTTACAGTCATTTGTGTGTTGTGTGCAACCCATGCCAGAATTTCAGCAGTGATGTTTGTGTAATTGTTTCTTATTCAAAATGTTTAGTACTTGCATCATTCATATGCATGAGAAGTAATGGTCCAGCATTGAAGCATTATACCTGGTGTATTTCCCAATGCACAGGTTTGCATTAGGCCTGTAGGCCTTGTTTAAAATATTTATATATATATATGTGTGTTTATTTAAAAAGGTCCCATTAGAACAGCCTTCCCCCCCCCCTGCAACTTTAAAGGTCTTTCTGTAAAAAAAAATTTCATTCACAAGTTCATTCAAAAATTTACCAGAATCACAAGGATGAGATGAAGAAAAAAATATCACTAATACATAAATAAATACACAATTTGCAAAATGCCAAATTAAAGCCAGCTATTCACCTTCCTTATCCATAGAATATGAAATTTCTGGCTTATACTGCCTACACATTTGCCTACACAATTGTGAATGAACTGTAGGCAATTCTTATAATCCCCTCTGATGTAGGTAATAAGATTGTTTATCAACAAGCTTTTAGTAAACATGATATTTTGACCCATGTTGACAAACAGAAAAGTCCTGTAATTGAAGGTGGTTGGTTGCATATGTGATGAATTCGATAGGTCTCTAGTTGCAAAAAAGCATTTGCAAAACTTTGATTTTAAACTTTGTCTGACCTGTTTGGAGTTTTCCTTGAATGTGTTTGGATTATATTGGCTGCCCTCCCCCCAACATATTAAAAGCAAGTGAATAAAATTTATAAAGGATTATCTTTAGTTAATAAACATAGAATAAACCCCTTTAAAACAAAATAAATTTAGACATTGGATTTTCAGTCATGTGTTTCATACAATTTAGTGCCATCCCTTGTAAAAGATTATAATAATTGTTGCCTTTCTGACACAAATCAAATGAAGATACATTGGTATTGATGATGTACCGTAATAACAATGTGATGCCCCTAGACATGAATTTTTTATGTACTGATGATGTTGGGAGGAAAACCCCAACCTGTAAACCTGTGTGTTGTAGTTGACGAGATGGCAGTTTGTTACTGATTTGATGTAACTGTGCTGTTCTTCATTATACAGTTAAACCTGTGTAATATGACCACCTTTGGGACTGACTCAAAGTTTTCATAATTCACAGGTGGTCTTATTAGACAGATGGTCTTTCTGACACGTTACACTCTTTTTGAATCTTTCAGAATCCAGTCCATGAAGGCAGCCAGGTCCCACGGCTTCTAGAAAGCTGCTTGGCCTACATCAGTAACAACATTACAAAATATGATTTATCAACATTTCCTGATGAATTCCTTGTGAGGTATGTGGTGATGAATGAATGAATTTATTATATTTTCATGCATTATTTACAGTACAGGTTAATATGGCAGTGTGTAAAACCCGGACCCAATGGATCCCTGACCCCCAAAACCAATTTCCACACTTTCGATTTTATATACAGATAAAAAGACCCATGTTGCTGATATAAGAACAAAGTAAAGTCCCCTAATGTTGAAGCTTTGTAAATAACCATTTCAATGAAGGATTTATGTGTACAAAATATTTTGCTGGAGATGGACCCCAACTGCTTGACTTTGATGACAGTTACATTTTGACGGACCCTAGTAAACGCCGCTCATATTTTCATTACGACTCCATGAGAAAGAATAAGCAATCGTGTCAAACTTTAAATATGATTATTTGTTATTTTAAGTGAAAATATTATAGTGCAGGCACACTGGCTGAGATTTATTTGAAGTGTGCCAGCATTCATTGCATGCAGACTGATAGTATATCGATATCAGTGCTCTTCCACATAATACAGGTTTCGTGTTCCATTCATGAACAACCATGCGATTTAAAGTTGGTAATAATATAATTACCCGAAGGAATTGTTGATTACTTGCATTGCAAGAAACTCCAGGTGCAAAAATAATGATTTTTAGCTCAGCTGACTTTCAGTCATGCTGGGCTATAGCGATGGGTCTTTGTCCGGCGTCCTTCCGTCTGTCTGTCGGGCCGTCCGGCCAGCCGTCCGCCCGGCTGGCCGTCCGTTAGCAGGGCACAAATCGTAGGGGCTAGGGCCATGAATCCTATGCAGTCTTAGAGATTATAAAAAGATCTCCTTGCAAACCTGAAATTAGGTCACTGCGACCTATATTCTCGAAGTTATGGGGTGTGTTTGCACCCCCTAGAAATAACTCTTTGAGACAAAATTTTCATCCCAAACCTTCCATCTTTCACATACAGCTCACCTACCAACAGGGGAAGAACCATAATTTTTTTGAGGTCAAAAGGTCAAGGTCACAGGAGCCTCTTCTTTGAAAAGCCTGTGGATGCATTTTAAGCTGACCCTTTCATCACATTTCTTTGATCTTTCACATATAGCTCACCTACTAAGTGGGAGAAGAATCCTATAGATTTTGAGGTCACAAGGTCAAAGGTCAGGGTCACAGGATCCACTTCTTTGAAAAGGTAGTGGACACATTTCAAGCTAGACTTTTCATTTCAAACCTTCCAGCACTGATATCGCTTCTCTGCTAACAGGGGAAAAGACCTGTTGATTTTGAGGTCAAAGGTCAAGTTCACCACACCCACTTCTTGCGTGGAGTCATTTTCAGGCAAACTTTTCAATCTGTACCTTCCATCTGTCATATATGGCTTACCTACCAATAGGAGAAGAAGCCTATTGATGTTGAGTTCGAAAGGTCAAAGGTCAAGGTCACAATATTTAATTGTTCTAAATGCTTGTGAACATATTTCAAGTGAAACTGTTCAACCCAAACCTTCAGTCTTTCACATATGCCACATCTATGCATCACTCAGTTTGACTCAAACTTCATATTTATGGGTCTTTTTGCTTGAATAAAAAACCTGATTGATTTTGGGGTCAGCTGGTCAGGAGGTTAAAGGTTGCAGGTCAAAGTTATTCACCCATTGGTTGCCAAGTAATTACACCAGATTTAAGTGGTCAGTAGTTACCCATCATTTAGAAAGAATCCAGTTGATATATGGGCAAAAGGCCAAGGTCATAGGTCAGGGATGTTCACAATTATTTATTTTATAGACCATCTCTATTTTTCTTGTATATATAACCATCCCACTCCAGCTGGTACATCTCCCTGTGTGGCTGTAATTGTGAGTGACACTGGTGACATATGACTCCCTTTTGTATCAGCCTATTAATTGATAAGGCTCAGTGATAAGTACCTCGTTACTTCATAACAAAAACACTGTTGTCAGAATGCTTCAGCCAGGCATTAAGACTATGAGAGTATAGTATTAAGGTTTAGCTACTGATTTATAAGATGATGGGAACATTTTGCAGTTTATTTTATGGAATCCTAGCAATAAACTTAGTTTCCTAGATATCTGAATATTTTAAATATATCACCACATATAAAAGCAAGTGTTTGTTCTCATAATATGTGGATGTGTACTTGATTTAGGATGGCTTTTTGTTTTATTTCAAGACTCTTAGTCATGCTTTCTGCATTTCTTTTCTTTCAGGTTTGGCAGTTTACCTACCCTATAATCCACGCGGCACCATATATACAACGCTGATATAGACTGCTGTTGCAATGGCTTTAATACATACTGCATGAAGTAGTAGTACATCATCAGCTCAGTACAACACCGTGAAAAACTGTAATAAAAACAAAGAAAAACTTCTAACCAAAGATGTTCACTACAAAAAGTTACTGTATTAACTTAAAAAGTCCGTATCTGAAGATTCAATCTTCAACATCACAGTAAAATCTAGAGCGAATTCGCACACAGTATCTATACAGTGCTGACATCTAGCGACAAATCATGAAACTAATATATGAAAAAAAGCATGTTGGAATAATACATTAAATGTTAGTAGAACGACTCGTGGAAGTACACAAATGGGGCTCAAGTATAACATACTAACGTCAGATATATGATATTTAACTAAATCTACAGTTCTACCTTACAATAAAGGACGAATGAAACATGTCATATCAAACTGCACTTCATGACAATAATGAAACGTGAAACGGCAAACTTAAGACGTCGGCAGAAAAGTTAAAACATAGTGTTCTCAGGTAAAGATATCAGATTCCTCACCTTGTTGCCGTATATAGCGCCTAGGATTGTCTATGAGCTCGAATTACACAGGTTAATCATAGTAAGATCCACACACTGGCTCGAAAAGAAACGCCTTTTGCCCAAGAGCTACCAATTCCGCCATACTCGCTTCTTGGCGCTCCGTCACTTTTGCGCAGTAATACCAAAGTTACAAAACTATTAAAGGAATGCTTCTTTACAGGTAAACACATATGTAAACCTTTAACCTGCTGGATTAAACTAAACAACGCAAATATTACATGACAGACATTAATCTAACATATTAACATAAGAACTTCCACCGGGAACTACTTTGTCCAGTGACGTAATACAATTTTAAGCTGAAGTTTTCTGACCGCATACGTTACCATAGACTGGTGTGTGGCTCACATCAGCTACACTCCCCCCAGAAATCACACTTGGATTTCAATAATCATATACTTAATTACCATTAAACGACCTCTACCTGACCTGAAGATCACATTTGACCTAACAATACATTTTACCAATTCAACAAAATGAACAATCCTGAAAATAATTAACCATTATGTTCAAGTAGCAGTGTAAGTTTGTGAACAGGCCTTACTAAAAAAGAAACCTTACTAAGTCTTTTACCATATTTATCCAAAGCCGAGTCTCCGACGAGGATCTTAACTTTCCTAACCAAGTCATCTTTCTCAGGAAAAGTCTCAACCACCTTGGCTAGTTTCCACTGACCCCTAGGAAGCTCATCCTCTCTCAAAGTGACAATATCCCCAACACGAAGGTTCCTCCGCTTGTTATTCCATTTCTGCCTTACTTGTAAGTTTAGCAAGTATTCCTTACGCCATCTTGACCAAAACTCATTTGCCAAGTACTGTATTCTCCTCCATCTTTTCTGTGCATAGAGGTCTTCCTTTGGAAAGTTTCCTGGGGGTGGCATCGCAATGCTGGTCTTCATTGTCAATAAATGGTTGGGTGTAAGTGGAGCTGGAGCACATGGATCGTAAAGATTTGCTGTGGTGAGGGGTCGGCTATTTACTATTGCCATAGTTTCATATAAGAACGTCCTCAACGATGACGTGTCGAGTTGGGTGCCAGACTGAACAAGAATGTTTGTCAGGATGGCTCGAACAGTCCGGATCTGGCGCTCCCATACCCCTCCCATATGGCTGGATGAAGGCGCGTTAAAGACAAAATCACACTCATACGCTAACAATCGAGCTGAGAGTTCTTTCTCATTGATCTCTTGGAATGCTTGCTTGAGCTCGTTGTTGGCGCCCACGAAGTTTGTACCTTGATCACATCTGATCTGTCTCACCGGGCCTCTCAACGCAATCAGACACCTAAGACTATTAATGAATGAATCTGTAGACATGTCATTCAGCAGTTCTAAATGCACAGCTCTTGACGTCATACATGTCACTAGGAGTCCGTATCGTTTGATTTCTTTGCGTCCCTCACGAACATAAAACGGACCAAAGCAATCTATTCCGCAATACGTGAATGGCGGCGATGGTTCAAGTCTTTCCTTAGGCAAATCAGCCATTTGTTGACCATGAGCTTGACCTCTTAGCCTTCTACATTGAACACATTTGAAAATACACGAGGACACCGCAGAACTACAACCAATAATCCAATAGCCTCTGGATCTTAAGGCGCTCACGGTCATACCTCGTCCTTGGTGAGCAGTCAACTCGTGATGATGTTTGATAATCAAGTCTGTAATAACAGTTTTCTTAGGTAAGATCACAGGGTACTTAATGTTCTGGAATAAAGAGGATGCTCTCAGCCTTCCTCCCACTCGTAATATTCCATATTCATCAAGAAATGGGTTCAGCTTATGAAGGATGCTCTTACGATTTATTCTTGGTTCTCTGTTCTTTGCACCAGATTTCAGAGATCTTATCTCATCCGCGAATGCTTCATGTTGCAAGGTCTTTATAACTGTACATTCAGCCAGCTTCTGATCTTCTATAACTCTACTCGGAGAAAGATTACATGACTTTCTCCTTCTGATGAACCTTTGTAATATCACAACAGCTCTTGTGAGCGATGTCCAAGAAGAAAATTTCCCAAAACGGTCTAACATTGACGAGGCTGGTTCAGATGTTATTGCATGTACATGTGATTTCTTGACCTCCGGGTCATTCAGGTCAATGTCATATACAACAGGATCAGCGGGACGGATTGTATCCTCCCACAAGAATTGTGGTCCTTTGAACCAATTGGACTCGCTTAATTCAACTGCACTTAGCCCTCGTGAAGCATGATCCGCAGGATTTTCTTCGGATAAAACATATCTCCAATGTTTGGGATCACTAACATCCCTGATTTGTTGCACACGGTTGGAAACAAAGATGTGAAACCGGCGCGAATCATTTCCGATATATCCTAAAACAACCTTGGAATCCGTCCAGAAAAATTCCTCAATGTCGCTGTAGTCAAGTTCCTGTCTCAGCATTTTACTTATCCTAACAGAGACTACCGCTGCTTGCAGTTCTAGTCGTGGTACTGTGATAGATCGTAGCGGTGTCACTCTTGCTTTCCCAACCACCAAGGAACAGTGTATTTGACCCTTGTCATCCACAAGGCGTATATATGTGCACTGTCCGTAGCCCTTTAGGCTAGCATCAGAGAAATGATGCAGTTGTACATGCTTAACATTTTCAAATTGCCTTGGCTTAAAACACCTAGGTATCTTTAACTTTGCTAATTCTGGCAATTCAGCTGTCCAATGCTTCCAACTCTGACACAATTCATCCGGTACTGGTTCATCCCAATCAGTTCCATTCCTGCACAATGTCTGCAGGATCTGTTTTCCTTTGAGAGTGAAGGGTGCAAGGAGTCCAAGCGGATCATATATGGACCCTATGGTTGACAGAATACCGCGACGTGTTAGTGGTTGATCCTTCAAAACGAGTCTAAACTGGAATTCATCTGATTCAATGCACCATTCAATACCGAGAACACGTTCTATGGGCAATTCATCAAACGCAAGATTCAAATCCTTGATATCTACAGCACGTTCGGACTGGGGAATGGTCTCCATAACTTTACGGCTGTTACAAATGAACTTATGAAGACGTAACTTTCCCTCTGAACACAAAGCGCGAGTGTTCTTTATCAAAGTAATCGCATCAGTTTCAGTTTCCACACTTTTCAGTCCATCATCAACATAAAAGTTTCGTTCAACAAATCTTGCTGCATCCATACCATGTCTTTCCTTGTAATCACTGGCAAGTCTCTGAAGACCGAAATTGGCACATCCAGGAGACGAAGCCGCGCCAAAAAGGTGGACTTTCAAACGATATTCTTTGGGTTCAGCGTCAATGTTGCTATTGTGCCACCACAAAAATCGAAGATAATCTCTGTGTTTTAAGTCTACTCTAAACTGGTAGAACATCTTCTCTATATCGCACATTACTGCGATCGGTCCTTGGCGAAATCTGCAAAGTACGCCAATCAGAATATTGGTCAACTCAGGTCCTTGGAGCAGGTGGTCATTTAAGCTGATTCCCTTGTACCTAGCACTACAATCATAAACAACTCTCATCTTGCCAGGCTTTTTGGGGTGAAAAACTGCGTGGTGAGGTATGAACCAAACTGATTCAGTTTGAAGCTCCTCCTGTGGGACTTCCTCCACCTCATCACGCTGAATCATCCCTTCCACAAAGTTCTTGTAGTCTTCAAAATATTTAGGATCATTCTTAAATCTCCTTTTGAGAAGATCTAAACGCCGAATTGCCATCACCTTATTGTTGGGTAAGTTAGGACTGCCATTTCTGAATGGTAGTGGCATAGTGTAGTGACCATCCCTTTGCTGACTGATGCCTTCCCCGAGTATCTTAAGGAACCGCAGATCATCTTGAGACATAATAGAGTTCCCCTCTTTCCTCTCCGAAAAATCAGATTCCAGTATTCTACTAATGTCATGGGGGGCTGCACATTTCTCTCTTATTGCAGTCTTACACACAAAATGAACTTCGCAGTGAGCATGCCGAGCTTCAGTTGATACGTTTTGATCACTCTGACATATACAAAAACTGGTCGGCACCCGTTTTGTGATCACCTTATGGGTAGTTCCAATAGCATCTCCAGAATCTTCAATCTCTCCCATGTTGCCAACTAAACTCCATCCGAGTTCAGTTTCCACTGCAAAGGGTTGGTTTCCGTCACCTATCAAACAATTTAGAGGGGCTAAAGCCTGTGGACAGTTGTAGCCTAGCAGCAATCCAACCTCGCAGTCCTGAAATGAAGGTATTCTATGTGCAATGCCTTTCAAATGAGGCCAAGCTCTGGCCATGTCTGGTGTGGGAATATGAGATTGGTCTACTGGAATAAATTCTCTAGTGTAGACTATGGGTAGATCAATTATCTTGTTGGAGTCGAATCCACGTACTTGTAAGTTCTTAAATTTCCTACAGGACACCACACGGTCCCTGGTGGTCATTGTAGTTAGCTTTAGTTGAACTGGGTCTGAATGAGCATTCAGCCTTTCACTGGTATGATCCAGAATAAATGAAGTATCTGACTGGGTGTCAAGTAGTGCGTAAACTAAATATTCTTCATTAGGATGATCCTTGCTGGATACCCACACTGGAACCACCATTGACGCACTCTGACCGACTTGAGTCCCAGAAATCTTACGGCACACAGCATCCTTGCTTTCTACAATGATTTCCTGATGATCATCAGAAGAAGACACTTGCTGCTTAATGGCTTTGGAAGCACCACTACCTTTACTAACACCCGTTTCCTTCTGATCAACATGTAGAGAAGTGGGGTGTCTTTTACTACAAAGCTTACATGTGGATCTTTGCGGACAATTTTTCGACAGATGTCCTTGATTGAGGCAACCATAACAAAGTCCCTTTTTCTTTACATATTCATGTCTTTCGGGTAATGGTTTAGACGACAAGCTCCTGCAATTTTGGATCATATGATTGTCCTTATGACAAAATAGGCAGGACTGTTTTGCATTCTTATCCCTTTCCTTGGTAAGTCCTGTTGTGAGTGTCCTCGCACCTTGTTTTTGTCTAATCGTTCCCGAGGTCACCTCTTTCTCTTTCGGATGTGCCCTTAAAGCACCTAGCGACGTGATAGGATCAGATGCAATTTCTGCTTCATTTGCAATAAAAGCAGCAAATTCACTAAAAGAAGGATAACAGCCTTCAGTTTTCTTGGTTTGAGACACAATGCGACTCCATCTAACTACAATCCAATCGGGTAGTTTTTTTAGTAGTTTTCTGTTTTCTCTGGCATCATTAAGAATATTCAGACTGTCAATTGTGGTTATAGCTACTTCACACTGAAGCAGAAAGTCTGAAAATCTCTGAAGGCCCTTGTTGTCCCTTCCATTTATGGGCGGCCATGACTCCAACTTGTTCCTAAATGCCTCGGCGATAGTGAACGAGTTGCCATACCGGTTTCTCAGCACCTCCTTGGCCCTTTCATAAGCGTCTGCTGACTTTAAAAGAAAGAATCCATTGACAGCTTCCCTTGCAGGTCCACCCAAGTACCGCTTAAGATAATGTATCCTTTCTTGTGGGGGAATACACTTACTCTCTACTAGCATTGAAAATGACGCCTCCCAATCTGGGAAGGTTAGGGGGTCCCCAGTAAATACGGTTGGTTCAGGTGCTGGAAGACGACTGACAGCAGCCGCAGCTGCCATGGCAGAGTTAATTGCAGAAAAGTAGTCCCCTGAAGGTAAAACAGTTACTCCCGGTGTTTCTTTGTCTCGTTTGCACTCTTGAGTCTCACGAGTAACAGGAGCATTAGTTGCATCATGAATCTTAAAGTCCTCTTCACTGCACAGACCTGGTGCGTTGCTTTCATCTCTTTCCACAAAGACAGTGCGACTTGTTTCAACATTTAACAATGAATTCACTGGCGATTTCTCCTGATAAATCTTAAGCTTTGCTTCTTCCATCTCAAGCTGATTAACGAGCTTCTGTTGTTCAAGCTCTCTTCTTTTATGCTCCATTAACGCGTCTGATTGTGCACGCCGACTAGCCTCTTCTAGTTGAAGTTTTCGCAATTCGGCCTCTTGTATAGCTTCCTTCTGTTTAGCCTGTAGCTTGATGCGGAGTGCAGCTGCACTTGCAGCTGCTTCTTTCATCTTCATAGATGTGCTTGATGCCCTTGAACATCTTGACGATCTCGAGGATTTGCCAGAGCATGAAGAAAGTGAAGCAGCAGACTTAATGCTGCACTTGTCTGTTTTATCTAACTGAGCACATTGAACAGTCTTATTAACAGCCGAGATAATGCTATCAATCCCCTTGCGCACATCCAAAGGAGGGGAACTAGTACAAGTGTTTCGCAGTTCATGATATACATTTTGAATTTCATTAATCATACCCTGTATCTCAGCCACCTGTGAGGGCTCGCTCAATTCCTTACTGGTGTTTTGAATCTTGGACCTCAGACTTTTATGAATACGCCAAAATTTCTTCAACAGTTCATCCTCCTTGAACTGTCTTGCTTTCACTGTTAATTTACGAGACCTCCCTGACTGACTTGTTTCTTTGGTCATGTCCACCTCTGGTTGTTGAGACAGCAAGGAAAGAGAGTCTGATTGCTCCTCAGATGAGCAATTAACAACCTTTGCACCTAACGGTTCTGACATATTTGCGTCATTCAATAAATGATATCTATAAACCAATAAATGAACCACTATACTCTGACTGAACAGTATTCTGTTACACTATCTAGTGATATGTCTACATGTGCAGTATTATTTCACAACCTTGCTATAAACTAAATATAATATTTCAGTTATATAGTAGTGAAGCTATTATACATACACAATACTTTTAGCAATGTTAATATGCAATCATCATTAACAATACCTTCAGCAATGTAAATATGCAATCATCATTAACAATACTTTCAGCAATGTTAATATGCTATAATCATAACAATACTTTCAGCATGTCATAAGGTGGTTGGCAGCAAGTGAAGACGGTATCATAAATCATACAGTAGCATGCATCAACTTATTATGCATAAGTGAAGACAGTATCATATTATATCAACAATATTCACAGTAGCATGCATCAACTCCTTATGCATAAATGAAGACAGTATTAACAATATTCACAGTAGCATGCATCAACCAATATGCACAAATGAAGACAGTATCATATCATATCACAAATATTCACAGTAGCATGCATCAACAAATATGCACAAGTGAAGACAGTATCATATCAAAAAGTTCTTTGTAAAATGAGTTCCACAGGTCACTCACTAAAGGTCACATATAAACTGTGACTGGCTTATTGTTTACCAGACTTGTAAAGTGAATTAAAGGAGACTTTTATGTAATGTAACTCATCATTTATAACACAGCATCATTGGCTCCTTGTATATGCTATCCTTGTCACAACACCTGCAGCTCACTTTATGTATACATGTTGTCCTTGTGACAACATCTGCAGTTCACCTTAGGTATGCTATCCTTATGACAGCACCTGCAGTTCACTATGTAAGCTGTCCTTGTGACAACATTTGCGGTTCATTATGTGTATGCTGTCCTTGTGACAACACCTGCAGTTCATTTTAGGTATACTATCCTTATGACAGCACCTGCAGTTCACTATGTATGCTGTCCTTGTGACAACATCTGCGGTTCATTATGTGTATGCTGTCCTCGTGACAACACCTGCAGTTCACTTTAGGTATGCTATCCTTATGACAGCACCTGCAGTTCACAATGTATGCTGTCCTTGTGACAACATCTGCAGTTCACTTTATGTGACTTCTGACCAGTTCAATTCTTACATCAGCGTCTCAAGGGGGCAAGTTTTTCACTATAATCCACGCGGCACCATATATACAACGCTGATATAGACTGCTGTTGCAATGGCTTTAATACATACTGCATGAAGTAGTAGTACATCATCAGCTCAGTACAACACCGTGAAAAACTGTAATAAAAACAAAGAAAAACTTCTAACCAAAGATGTTCACTACAAAAAGTTACTGTATTAACTTAAAAAGTCCGTATCTGAAGATTCAATCTTCAACATCACAGTAAAATCTAGAGCGAATTCGCACACAGTATCTATACAGTGCTGACATCTAGCGACAAATCATGAAACTAATATATGAAAAAAAGCATGTTGGAATAATACATTAAATGTTAGTAGAACGACTCGTGGAAGTACACAAATGGGGCTCAAGTATAACATACTAACGTCAGATATATGATATTTAACTAAATCTACAGTTCTACCTTACAATAAAGGACGAATGAAACACGTCATATCAAACTGCACTTCATGACAATAATGAAACGTGAAACGGCAAACTTAAGACGTCGGCAGAAAAGTTAAAACATAGTGTTCTCAGGTAAAGATATCAGATTCCTCACCTTGTTGCCGTATATAGCGCCTAGGATTGTCTATGAGCTCGAATTACACAGGTTAATCATAGTAAGATCCACACACTGGCTCGAAAAGAAACGCCTTTTGCCCAAGAGCTACCAATTCCGCCATACTCGCTTCTTGGCGCTCCGTCACTTTTGCGCAGTAATACCAAAGTTACAAAACTATTAAAGGAACGCTTCTTTACAGGTAAACACATATGTAAACCTTTAACCTGCTGGATTAAACTAAACAACGCAAATATTACATGACAGACATTAATCTAACATATTAACATAAGAACTTCCACCGGGAACTACTTTGTCCAGTGACGTAATACAATTTTAAGCTGAAGTTTTCTGACCGCATACGTTACCATAGACTGGTGTGTGGCTCACATCAGCTACATACCCTGCTGACCCCATTGAAAAGCAGAGTGATAATAAAAAATATTGGACTTACACTTTTTACAATTGCATATCTATAAATCTGATATGAGGGCCTGGACATGCCTTTTGAATTATTTTGGGCATTTATTACTGGATAATTTGCCCCAAGTTTGGTCTCTTATTGGAGAATGTGGGATATCAAATGTCATACTTGTCAGAATCCATTATGTCTGCCAGTTAGCCACCTTAGAAATTCTTTCTTCAGTGCAGTTTCAGTAATTTTTCTTTAATGTTTGGTCCGATTTGGAGAATGTTTGTTGTCTGATTTCAGACTTGTCAGAAGTCCAATATGGCCACCAGGCAACAGTCTTTTAATTCCTTTTGATCATATTATCTGAAGAACAGTTAAAGTGAATGCAGTTGGATGTATATTTATGTAATCTTGTAAAGGATTGGGTCAAATATTTCTGAATAAATATTACCATCATTTATAAAAGTGCAGTACAGTTGGCTTGTATTGAATAAAAATTCATACAGAAGCACCTGTTTCTCAATAATTCTTGCATGTATTTCCTTGATTTTTGCTATATATTTTGATCTTATATTTGCCCTTTGTGGTGTTCCTTTTGAGACTGACAGGTTTCAAGCAAGCTGTTGGAATAGTTCCTGATAGCTTAACAATCATGCATTTTCCTCAGACCATCAATTCACTGTGTTTTAACCAGACATAGGTGATATATATTTCTGTTGTCATAGAAAATTTTCAACAGATTGGCAAATTGGTTCTTCAAAATTTGACTGAAAGTTGTGAATCTCAGTCCATGATGTCACAGGTCATGCTTGGCAGCTGAGTGTCATGACCCATGGGTCACTTGTATAAATGTTCTTATTATTTTTTTTTTTTACAATAAACATGAAACAAAAAGCAAATATAAGAATATGAAGAAAAAGTAAGACAAAATGAAAATAAATAAAGAAACAAAAACACAATAACTAAATCACATGGGTGTCATGCTTAAACGTGATGTTAAAATATGTACATATTAAAATATGTAAAATGGTAAAACAACGTGTAAAAGGAGTCTGTGGGATCCATGAGATCAGTGCGCCAGGGTCTGTAAGTATTAATTATCAATTTTTTGCAAAACAGACCATTTTTATGGGTTTTTTAACACACATAATATAAAATATGTCTTTAGATACTATTCTGCTAAATATCTCGACAAATTACCCTGAGAGTTTTACGAATTATAAATTTTTCTTGGGGTCCGGGATCTGGGGTCCATGGGGTCCGGGTTTTACACACTGCCGGTTAATATGTATATACACATATATATATATACACACATATATATACAGTACTGCATATCATATACATATAGAAACATATGTCACAGAACATATAAAATGTAATTTTATAAAATATGGTGGTGATATTGTGCAGTTTTCTGACAGTAAGAGTATGTAAACATAAAGACATAAACCTGATAATGCCACAATGAAATTCTGTATATTGTGGTTTATAAATCTGACAATGAAAGTTTTAAATAACTGCTTAAAATTTTATCAATCTGGAATATTGTACAATATAGAAAATATCTGTCTTGTCCATAATATAAGTGAAAAACAAGTTTACCAAATTGTAGTTTTGAGCACTTTGATAGAAATTTGCAAAGAAAATGGGGGGTGGGGGGGGGGGGGGTGTTACTGAGATATGAACAAAACCACAGTCCCCCCAGGCAAATTCTCCCACTTCCCTTTTCCAAAAAGATCAATTTCCTAACACCTGCTATAATTTTATGGATTATATAATATGCTTATTTTGGGAGTACCTGTGGGTCATTCCAGTTTCTATATCTTATAGTTATATAATTCCTTGATGATTCTCAGTTATGCATTTCCTTCTTTTACATTTTAGTGATCTGATCCTGAGGTTAAAGAGACACAAGAAAATGACCAGGAAGGCGCTGGATAGTTTACTCAGCCCAAGTATGGAGCACCTTCACCTGGACGGGGCTTACGTAACAGAAGGAATGATCAAGTTAGTGGCCACCAGGTGTCCACAGTTGAGGGTCCTCAACCTCCGTGACTGTGGATATGTCATGACTGATCATCTCATGGAAGTATTACTCAAGGTACAAGGGAAATCTCATAAATGTATACATCTCATTAATAAAGAAAAAAATATACAGGTGGTAAACAAACCTAATTGGCCATGATCCAGTTTTCATTTTGGTAGACTGATTTTCATTCAACTCTGATAATCTAACAATTTAGTTTCAGACATGATTAGGAGTGTTGGCTACACTCCTCTGTATGGAATGAAACAGACACCTGCCTTGTGTGAGTATGGCAAATTACTGCCTGTCAATTAAATCAGTGTTATACTCTGCTTAAGATGTACTGACTGAAAAAAGGGCAAATTAAAATTCCCGTAATAAAAAAACTCTACAGATTTTAATCCACATTATGATGAGTGTCTCAAAAAAACCCAGTGCCCCCTATATTATGTCTGGAATTCTCATTGAGTCAGTGTTACACAGTTAAACATTCACAGCCAGCATGAATGATCTGACCATACCTATTGGCAGTTAAGCCAAAACAATGGCACAGAACTCTTCTGTGGCAAATGCTTCTATCATTCATGCACCAACATAGCCCTGTTGTCTGTCATAGCTCTAGTTTGTACATCAATGTGATTTGGGTAAAAAAAAAACTGTAACCAGGTCCTGTTGAACTTCAGGTTACATTTTCTGATGACATGTTGCTTTTGAACATCACACTTTCAATTTATTAACCAAGTATTGTTGGAATTGTACTTTGGAAAAAAGCCAAACTTGTCTCTTTAAATTTGTGAATTTGCATCATATTATGCACAAGCCCCTTAATTTTATTAATCAAACTAATGCACCTTTGTTATTCACATTTATATTACAGTTGCAAATTTTTATTCTTTTTCCAGAAAATCGCCACCATAGAGAGCTTGAACCTGACAAACTGCCACCACCTGACAGACCGAACACTAAATGCGCTGTGTAAAAATGCACCCAATCTCATGCTGCTCAACCTGACCGGGGTTTATTCAGTCACACAGACAGGCATATTGAACTTAGTTATCCAGTGTCAGCAGCTGAAGATGTTAGACATATATAGCAATAAGAACATAGGTGAGGAAGGAAAGGAGGCGCTGGTCCAGATCGCTCGCTCAAGAGGCATGACCGTGGTGCTGAAGGGGCTCACAGAGGAAGGAGTAGCCCCTGTAGATCCACAGGCAGCATTTTTCCAGAGATCATATTAATATCATGATTCCTCAGGGACTGGTTGATGTGTAATGTTGTGTTCTAAAAGTCAGTGACAAGTACTGCACAGGTACCATTTATTTAAGGTATAATTATTATTTTGCAATAATTCCTTTTAATCGTTTTGTTAGCTCAGCTGACTATGATCAACTGAGTCAAAGCATTGACCTAGGCACCATCATCTGTCCATTAAACATGCACTTTTGGAAAGAGTTGGACCTACAGATTCAAATTCTTATGTCATGATATGTGTGCAAGTCCAACCACCAAACCTGAAACAGTACTCCTGTTTATATGTGAAACATATTTGAACAATGTCTCATAACAAAATCACCATGACTTTTTTTTCTCAAAATTATCATGTAGATGCTTTATTATAGTTTCTTTGTGCATGCATTTGTTTAGGTCTGTAATGCATAATTTCTAGAAGTCACAGACTGGAACTTAATATATGGTAGGAAAAAATATATTCCAGGTTAATAATTTTGACTGTTAAAGTTATGAAGTTAATTTTTTAATTATATGACTTTTAGTTTAGGTCTAACCATGAACATGAACTAAGGTCAGAATAGAGTTAATCACAAAGGATATTAATTTAATATTCTAAGAATATACATTTCATCCAACTTTCAGGAAAGTACATTTTATTGCAGCAAGCTCATTTGGTATAATGTTCATATTATTTATACATATTGTTGTAAGCTTAAGCTTGCAAATTCTTAAATTTAAAAGTAATCTGGCTTAAACAACTGATCTACAGTGACCATGCCAGATTACTTGACTATAGTTCTTGGGAAACCTCCCCACTATACTATATCTGCTTGATGATTGCTGCTACCTTGTCAACTGAAGCAATCAAATGAAGAAAGTATATTAAAGGCAGCATTTCCTTCTTTTTCTTCAGTATAAAAATATTGGAATAAAGTCTGAAAGATAATCAAGTATATCTGACACTTATTAAAGCAATCGCATGGTACAAGACCTTCCACAGAAGTGTATGCATGAATGCAAATTATTTTATGACATTAATTCATGTAAATTATTATAATGATTTAGGTTCTATAATTATAGGGGTTTTATACAATAAAAATTTGATTATACAACAATTTTTGTTTAAAAAAATTGTTTGTTAAATAAAAATCGTTAATGAAATAAATTGGTTCAATTTGTGATCATAATAGACTGGCCCAGTCAATTAAGTGGTTAAATCTTTTCATATCCTCGAGCTGACAGCCATCAAATTTGCTCTTGCCGTAGCCGGTGCAATGCTTATAACTGGTTCTGCCACCTCGCGGTAAACCATATAACTAATTTAAGGCTTTCTGACGGACTCATCTACTGAAAAGTTCCAGTGGTTGTTGGACGGTCAGCGCCACACATCACCGCCTAACAGAACTAAGGTCTCTTCAAGTGACGTCAACAGTTACTGCGGCCTTTCCCATAAACTTACTTCAAACCAACATGGTTCATTCAGTGATCGCCAATGGTCAATGTAAAATATTTTTAATGGATTCACTCTCCTTGATCTGGAATTAAATTACAGTTATTAAAATTTAAAATCATCACCGCGGTCCGTTGAATTGACTCAGGCGTCTTTGACTCTGAAGTCGGGACGCAGCCCCAAGTCAGATCACAAATATGACCATACTGAGCATGTTACAACAGATATAGGCCATGTCTCGGCTCTCGACACTTCTTGCCCAGGTCATGCTGTGGTTATTCCTCAAAGGAACGAGCTCCTGTGTGGAAAGCCAGTGGCCAGGCATTTCGGTTAGTGGCATGAGCTTCCGGTAAGTGACACCAGCTTCCGGAATTCCATCCAAAGACATTAATGTGTTAGGCCCCAGGCAATTCTTTTTCTAGCTACAGGCCTGTAACGCAAACAATTTTGTTTGTTCTTTCTTGCTTGCGTTACAGCTCCTAAGATGGAGAGTTTACCCTCTAAGGCTTGGTCAGATCTGACCAAAGCTGTTCGGACTATGATTTTCGGCGTTCAGCGGGAGGTCATGCAACAACCTCTACATATTACGCATAATACAGCTGTGTTGACTCAGTTGAGAAATAAATTGTAACTTAAATGTTCAGTATGTATTAAATTATAGGCACTTACTCTCAAGAAATCCAGACAATGATTATACCTCCATCGGCTCTTGTTTACAGCCTGGCATTTTGGCAAGACATGCTGGGAAGGCTAAGGAGGGTGTATACTTGGGGGATTTATGAGGGAACCACCATATTTGGAAGTTTTAGGTAATTTGCACAGATTCCCCTGTTAATTTGCAAGTGATACCCTTTTGGGGTTGTGGTCTAATAACAGGGGAAACTCTCACCAACAGGTGTTCGGACTCCATTCCTGAATGGAGTCTGAATGTTCGGGCTATTCTTTTTCTAGCAGGCACAAAGCGTTTGCGTTGCCATCCAATGTCTGTCTTGGGACCAGCGTAACAAAGAATACCATGGTTAGGAGTCGCGTGTCTTTCATCAGCATCCAAATGCGACCCATCATCCTATACTCGGTGTCATGACGAGTACCTCAATGCCAGGCCAGCTGGCTGTGCGTAGGACTTCTGTGCCTGAGATCCCTTTTCCCGGGCCCTACCCACGCATTGGAGATGAAACTGATCAGGAGTCTTCAGTTGTCTTCTATACAGAGTCCAGGTTTCACAGCCGTAGAGCAAGTCTGTTGGAGAATAAGGTCCCATTGTCCATGCTGCAGATTGTAGACCAGCAGTTCCCAAGTAGGTCAGGATACAGTGTGTTAAATTCTGATGACAGGTACAGAAAAAGGGAGATCTTGTACAAAATGAAGCATCACATCCGTTTAATGTAGTCTCGTTGTCAGGCCAAAGGCTATCCCTAAGACAAGCAACAACTGGTGAGTATAATAAACTTTTGTCTCATTTCAAACAAATCAACGTCACCCCAGTTATTTAAAGCTCACACACCGTGGGCATGTGGAATCTGAACATTCGCTCTACAATGCTGATTTCATATACGGTTACTAATTCTCCTACATATGCACAATAAAACGGACAGAGTGATCGATTTAGCACCATCGCTAAATTTTTGTTAAGGAAAGGCCATCATGAAGGAAAGGAACCGCATATCTCACTTCTGGAATATCGGAACATCCCCGTATGAAGACTTGATTGCTCACTTGTGCAGTTGCAATAAGTTGACGTCTTAATGACAAATTACCATGCCCTGATCAGTCCTTGGAACCGATTGTTGTTGAATTAGCAAAATTTCATAGGCAACATCGTCAGATGAAACAGAAATACTTGTATGACCAATAAGCGAGACTTACAAAAACCGTACCTGAGTGATAGTGTAACAACACAGTTGGATAAAACGTGGACCCCAGCCGTTGTAACTGGAGTACATGATTCGCCCAGATTCTTGTATTATCTGGCAATACGATGACGCACTAATAGACGCACTACCGGAGTTGATTGTTATGCCATGAGAAGCTGCAAGTCTGTACGTTAATTGTTATATCATTATATGTGTTTGGTAAATATGAAATACCAGGCCTAGGATCACTCTCTGTCAACCGATGATTTTTTAAGATGTAAAATATGCGTTAACTCGTCCATAACCATCCAGAATCACTCTTACAAACCATGGCCTATGTGATCAAAGGTCTCGCAAGGGTATTTGCGAGCAAAAACCTTTCGCAAACCTCTCGCAGAGTGATTTTGGATGTGATCAAAACTTTCGCAAACTGACTGAAAGGCGCATGCAGGCTCTCGTAAATTTGCGAATTTCAAAATCCTCTCGCAGCACTCCGCGCAGCCTCTTTTGGCCCTGTTCATGCACGGCAGAGTACATTAATTGATGTATAGAACGTTTATAAAATTATATGTATCATACATAAATTATATATCACATATATATTATTATATTATATATTAATAGTATTCCATGAACTGAATCAGCTGATTTAAAGATTCTCTTTTGCATGCATCGGTGCTGTCGATTCTGTCGGTGTTCTCTGCATGACTGGTTCACATTTGTGTAAAATCAGAAAATTACTGAGCTTGCTAAATTATCAAATTTATATTACATGAATCTATACCACTCCAGATTAATGCGAATTATGAGCGTTAATTCTTACATTATATTTTTTATGAATAAGAATTTTGCAATATCTTAAACAATCATATGATAATACCTTGGAAATATTCCCAATCTTGAACATATATTTCTCTATTATCACCGCAGTTATATATAAAATCTAACTGGAATCTCAACAACCAGTCCAGAACATATGTTTAACAATAACAAGTGCACGATCAAACAATATACTTAAGCATGTGCGCATATAAATCGTGTTAATTAAGAACAATGCATTATACTAGTATCATACAGAGTAAATACCACATATAAAGCGTATTTCTCTCAATGAGTCATGATGATTATGACAGTTATTTAAGTGTAAATAAACAAGTTTAACTATATTTTGCGGATGTTTACAAGGCGTTCAGATAATTAATGTAATTAAATATGCAATATAGGAATGCGTAGGATTCGGCATTGGAAAACTCTGCGAAAGGTCCTAGGTTGAACGCCCCTCCCTTCTCCCACCCTCCGAGCCTTTAAGAAAAAATCATGATGTGTACA
This sequence comes from Sipunculus nudus, assembly GCA_026874595.1. Lineage (NCBI taxonomy): Eukaryota > Metazoa > Annelida > Sipuncula > Golfingiida > Sipunculidae > Sipunculus > Sipunculus nudus. The sequence continues at coordinate 41,956,940 of CM049312.1, forward strand.
AATAACGTCATCGATTAGTTCTAAGGTCTCAGCTTAGCGACAGGTATGATTTCTGGATTTTCTATATCCCCCGTGCCTTTGAAACCTGAAATCAAATCTGAAATAATTCTACCGTTATTCCTTTTTTGTTACCTTAATTTTCTTTCAATAAACAGTACAGCTATAAATCATGGACCTTTAAGCATATCATATAAGTCGGATTCATAATTAATACGGGAAATACTGTCCAAGAAGATGCATCAAGGCGTAAGATCAAACAATTAATACTTTAATCACTTTTTAACATATTCCTGTCTGCTGTTTATGGCACAGGCATATCCCGTAAGTCAATAGAACGTGGGTTACGAGTGTTCATCGCAAATTTGCGAGAGACGTGCGAGAGGTTTTCAGCACACTTCGCAAAAAAAATTGCGAGCCTTCGCAAACCTGCCGCAAATCCCCTCGCAATCGCAAATTTGCGAATTTTTCGATCACATAGGCCATGGCATATTTACATGATAATAATTTATTTATCAGAGGCCGAAATTATGGAATATGTTACCGGAAGCTTTACGTAAGATAGATAATTTTGTATAGGTTCAAAAAAAATCTTAAGCGATATTCTCTAAGCCCTTGACAAAATATCAATAAATCTATTTTTACTTCTTTTTACATGGTAGGCATGCATGTTGACATTTTATACTTTACGAATACTAGTTAGTGAAAAAAAACACTAACATAACTAAACACACATTGCACTTGTAGTTTGTATTATTCTCTGTAGTGCACTTGTTTCATACAATATTAACAACTTTGTTAGTAACCGGTATGGCCCTTGCTTTTCTGAATAATATTCTTTAATAAACTCCTTATAATGCTCATACTAGTACAGGAACTAACAATATATGGTATATTCAGTTACAATATTCTACACAAATATGTTTACTTGTATAGTACTGTCATTCTATTTGATCATGTTCAAAATTTCAATTACTCTCAGGGCCATGTGGAAGATCAGTATTTTCTGAACAAGCCACCCTGAATAAAGATATTTTAATAATGAAAAAAATAAATAAATAAAATTTGAAGCACCAGGAAGGGATGGCCAATACCGAAAGTACTGTGATACAGATGATACCGAAAGTAATGTGATCCAGGTTTTGGATGTTTTGGTTGATAATAGTTGTTTTGTGATGATTCGGTCTAGGGTTCAAGGTAATGTTTACTTTGTATATAGTCGCCACGATTCTGCATGGTATATCAGCGATGGCAGTTCATTAAAAATTTGACTGATATTTCGGTTTCGGACTACGTGAAAGGGGCTTATATTCCATTATCTTGTATCAACAAGGATCGGTGTACATCTGCTGCCGGCCCTGGGCGTGTGTCATCCCCATTGCTTAGTCATAACACCGAGGAACCCCCGAAAGGCGCATTCGTTTGTAAGTGAAATACGACTGTTGGGCAAAGCCTCCCCATTAAGCCTGCAGAGCGCTCACCCTGGGTTCGGGACGACCATGAAAAATGTCACCGCCTCGGCTATACCCCTGTGCCATAGAAGACGGTATTATTATTATACTTCGATACGACGATTTTCAGCTATTCCTATCTCCAGTGACTTTCCATTCCCATTATAATTCATTAAGATTTATTTTTCTACTGAAACCATAATTCATAATTGATAAAACGTTGATACTAAAGGATAAAAACTATATTGTTGTAGGTGTTATGCCAGTTAAACCGAAAAAACTACTAAAATTAGAATATCCTTTTTTTTATAAAATATTAAATTTTGTTTTTAAAACAAATTTACATTATCAGCATTTTCCATTAAATGTAACATTAGAAACATTTTAAGTACTTTGTACATATCTCTAGATTAGGGAAATACAAATGAAACTGTTACAACCTGGGTCGAACCACAGACATGCTAAAGCTCACTATGAAACCAACCTTGGCAATGTGCTAGATGCATGCCCGCTGAACTCGTGACTTAAATGCACCTCCATGATTTTTTCTGTTTTCAAAGTCCAACGGGCTTTCGGACAATATATATTACACATGTGAATAATAAAATGCTAAAAATCTGAATACAACAACTGTTATAGTTACAGATGGTTAGACAGGTGCTACAACTGCACAAACATTTCTGCAATTTCGCAGATTGTAACTGGGATTATTATAAATTATTTATTTATACTTATTGATGGCGTTCGGTAATCTGTAGAGGTGGAGGAAACCGGAGAACCCGGAGAAAACTACCAGCCTTGGACGGGCAACTACAACCCACCCTCATAGCCACACCGGGGTTTTAGAAAATAAGGTATTCTGTTTCCAGTATATGTTAATTCTAAATCTGGTTGAGGTTTAAAATGTTTCATATTAAACTCAGGTATTGAACTGAAGTGCATAATTCAATAGATCATACCCCCTTGCTATATACCCCCCCCCCCCATACTGACGCCCCTGGTAATAATACAAAATCATCATGGAAAGGTTAAAAACCCCTGGCTGGCTTTGTTAAGATAACCATTTCACCTGAACCAAAGAACCTGGAAGAATACTGCAATGAAGAGAAGAAGTTTTATGGGCGATTCGACAAACACAACTTTTCAGACGTGTGCATTTGTTAACTTGAATTGGAACAGGATACATGTATATGCAAATTAACGAACAAGAATTGGTGAAAGATTTTAACAGTGTGAATGTAAGCAACGCTCTGGTGCCGGACAAAAAAAAATTAGGTGGGAAAATTCTTGAAGTATGTAGTAATATAAGTAACTGGCTCCCATTTTTACTCGATTAGGCCTATACCAGTTACACTTTACACAGGGCATGTACACCGACCATTTGGAATACCTCTCAAAGTATTCTACTTGCTAAAAAAAATAACACTCGAACGTATATAATGATTATAGACCGGTACGTGGCACTCACTGCTATCGTTAATTATGAAATGTTTCGAACAATTAATAAAACCAGAAAAACGTAGACAGAAAAATGGAGACAAATAAAGAGGCACTAAGATCCCATACAGTCTGCTAATAAATACTGCTAATCGGAGGTTTTTGACGTGGTGCAATAGTAATTTCTTGGAAATTAATGTTTATAAACGAAGGAATTATTGTAGATTGCAGGATAGGAAAAGAAAAACACGAACCTCTTATAATAAATGGTCAAATGGCACAGACAGTGAAAGAATACAAATATCTGGATTCTATAACTGATGAAAAATTCTATTTCGACAATAATTTACTAAACATTTACAAAAAGGCCAACATAAGACTGGTCTTCTTGAGAAAACTTTACAGGATGAAAGTGGACACTAAAATAATGATAGAACTTTTCTACATGTCAGTATATAATACAGTCTGTATAGGCCCCTTCTTACATTTTGTATTGCAGGCTGGTTTGGAATTTGCTGTGCCAAGTGAAAAAATAAACTTGAAAGAATCGTTTCTTTGAGTAAAATTTTGAGACCAAAGAATGTAAAAAATGTTGTATACATATGAGCTCGATCTATAGGCCTTCTGTTGCAGATAATCCTGGTAGAGTCATAACCCAAATCGGGAAATCTTGAGTGAGCGTTATTTAATTACAGCCAGAAACGGACCCTTGATAATATACACGTATAGCGACAGCGGCTGTTGATATTTCGTGACGGCTAATGAATAGGCCATCCAAGTGATACACTTGCGCACCCCAGATGCCACCCCACCAGTACATCCGAGTGCAAGTGTTTACCTAATTCACCACCAGATAACAGCACCGGCTGCCTGTGGGAGCCAGCAGCTGGGCGTGAGAATTTGTCTGTCACGGTCCTGTTACAGTCCCAGGGAGGAGATATACAACAACGTGCAAGTAAACTTAACAATATGGCCACACAGAAAGAAAGCCTGGAATATCTCCTAGAGAAACACATCCCAGAAGATGATCTGCGAGAAGTCAAACGGATACTGTATGGTAAAGAGCTCAGGTGAGATGACAACGATCAAGCGAATAAATTGCCATCCCGCATGCTGTATTTGTATAATTAACATGTTAACTGTGTATTGACAATTCTAATTTAGGCTGATCTGTGATCAGGCTTAATCCACAGCGGAGCTGGGGGGAGAGGGGGTTCTCCTTCTAGGACAACTGCGGGGGGGGGGGGGGGGGGGGGGGGGATGCTAGCAGGGGGTCCAAAAAAATACATGATTCTTGGACAGGGGCTTACTTTCAGAAAGTTCTCAAGTTAACTAATTAGACTTAGTTGTTAACACATTCAAGTTTTAGGAAATTAGAGGAAACTTGTTAAAAGTGCAAAAATATGTTATCATTTATAACATCAGATGTAAAAAAAAGGATGCACAAAATGTTAACTTGAAAAATGATATGCATACATGTATATAAATGTTATTTGTAAACCCACTTATGTATGGATTTAGTATAATTTACAGCTAGGCGTGGATCCAGGCCAGAGTATTTGCAGTGAGGGGTCAACGGCTGTCATGCATAATAATTGTCTAAAAAAGGTTGTTAGTTTAGAGCAGGGGAGGGTTGTGGTTCTCAGCCCCTAAAATACCCCGCCCATTGCATAAGATTTGTCTAAAAATAAGTTGTTGGTTGAGAGGCCCGGGGGGGGGGGGGGGGGGGTCCTGATATATGTGTGTGTGTGGATGCATGTATATCCTATTGTTTATGTTTATGCAGATTTGTATGTATCTATTTGTATTGCTGCTACTTTTGTTAAAGACCATAATTGTCAAAATGTATTGATGCACTGCACTTGAACCGCATCAATTTTTGTTGAATGTAATTATATGTCACCAGAGGGAGCTAAGTGCTTCCTTATTGTAAAGGAAGTGAGCAGAATAAAGTTCAAAGTTCATTTAAATCATTTGTACATAGGTTAACATGAAAATCAGTATGAGTATGTCACATTTAAATATGCACTGACAATTGGGCATTTACAACCTTGGTGGCGCTATATTCAAAACCAAAAGTTTGAAATGTGAGGTGACACCAGTCTAATTTTAGTTATTATCAATCATATTTTAATATTAATATTATTATTTAGTTATTAATCAGTAATTATCAAATATCACACAGTATTTGGTGCCACAAACTATAGATATTTTATAGCTATATAAATCAAGATAAGAGTGGAAGAATGTTGACCTTATAATGTTAAAAGAGCTCTTAATTTCCAATAAAAGAACAGATTACCACTGTTTATTTTTCTGTACTGCAAATTTCCATCATAACATCAGATAATCATATCCTAAGTTGCACACACAGGCAAGGAACATAAAAGACAAAACGTATTGTTTTGTTACTTTACACAAACTAATAAAAGTTTAATAAAGACACCAGGGGATGCTTAAAGGGGCCCAATCACCTATCTGACCTTTGTAAACTAAAGGTAATCCCTTGGAGCTTTTATAAAAAAGGCCAGAAAACGTGGATATCACCACACAGGGGTGGATCCAGGATTAAGGAAAAGGGGGGGGGGGTCCAACCCAGGAGGACAAATGAAAACCCTAAAAATAAGGTCCTCAGGTCTGAAAAAGGGGGGGTCCTGGCTGCAATATTTTGTCTTAAGCCCTTAAAAAACATTTCTTATGAAAAAGGGGGGTCCGGACCCCATGGACCCCCCCTGGATTCGCTTCTGGTTTATATTAATGTGTTTATAATACGTGGGGGCCTGCCAAAATAGTCAAATTCAACAAGGGCATCTGGCAGCAAGTCCGATAAGCCAGAGTTTTTGCAAATAGAGTTTTGCAACAAGTGTCCTTTCTACCCCCATATATATACAACCTACCACCTTAGGTTACATGTGTTTCCCATTAGTCAACATTGTTGTGAAACATGTTGTTGATAAACAAGTTCACACATCCTTCACAAAGGGATAATAAGAACTTTTCACAGCCAAAACTATCCTTAGATCATTAACATATACACAGAGGGAGCCAGAAATCACATAAATTCATTTTCAAAAGGCATGTGATTTGGCACCATTAAAAATCCCATGGCACTCTTCAAATGTTATTACCGACTATTGCACACTCCTGAAACTATTTGCGCTCAATTTCTAATAACTGTTCTTACATTGCATTGTTATGGATTGCTCATTAATAGGAGAGCTTATATTTGTTTCACAACACTTGAACACTTTACCATCAAGCAGTGAGTGTGCAAAGAGGAGTGTAGACTACCTGTATTAGGGAGGAAGCTCCATCTTCTCAGCAAGCTAGATCTTGCCCCCCCCCCCCCCCACACACACCTCTAAGTGACTGGCTTCATCAAGACTAGTTTTCCAGCCACAGGGCATTGGGGTTTATATGAGATTTTGTGTTAACTGGGTCTTTGTTGTTGTAAAACATGACTGAGGTATATTTAGGCTTGAAATCAAAGAGAGATGCCTTAAGAGAACCAGACATTTGTTTCTGGATTGCCAAGTTGTGAACTGCAAAATGATGTAGAACACTTTGCTTGTGAAGATCTTTAGATATTTTCACTTTATAAATGAAATTTTTATATTAAATTAATTGAAATGGATGTGACACTGACATCAAATACATCCATACTCAATACATGTAGGCCATCAATGCTTGAGGGGTTTCATTACAAAAGATTCAAGAATGTTCATTTTGCTGAAGTACATATATTGGTGACCAGTCCCTGTGGATGAGAGGCCAGCATGTCTAACAAATGACCCAGTGAATGGGAAGTTGTGGGTTCAAACTTGGCTTCAGCAGTTGTCTTCCCATTCCAGACTTTCAGCCAGAGATAATTAGGAAGATATCAGGAAGCCTTGCAAAAGAACAATTTCTGTAGTGTAAGTCCCATAAAAAATGGAGGCTGGAACCTCCACCTACAAAATCATAAAAAAGTACAAATTTTTTAATCAAATATAGTATCATTTAAGTCCCAAATAATTTTTGTTCAAAATTGAAGGGGCTCAATCACCTATTAAAGCATGTTGAATGAGCACTAAAAATAGCTTCATCCCTTTCCTATAAATCTGTACCTGCCCAAATATTGCCTTGAAACTGTTTGCATACTCCTGTAAACGAGTGTTGAAAACAGTGGACCAGGCACCATTATAGGTGTCACCATAAACACAGTGCATTTGGGCTGTGTGCATCCAGAATCCACAACACGTGTCAAACAGGAGATGCCTTGACTGACCTGGCCCAAAAATGTAATACATGTCCCCGCTGGCTTAAACACCACATCTTGCAGCTCACAATAGGACCCTCGGTTATGCCTAGTTATGGTAAACAGATGCACGTGGACTGTGTTTACCAACACGCAGAGCCATAACAAGGTGTTAAACAGCTGTATTTGAGGTACTGAGACTGTGTGCTGGGATTGTTTTGCTGGGATACTTTTGTATAAAGCAATATTGAAATGATTATGTAAAAGAATAGGCATAATATTGCTCCTGAATATGTCCCTTTAATAGTTTTCTGAACACTGGTCAACTAAAATTTCAATATCAGCAAATTATATAAATATGAGTTATGATCTGTATTTATTTGCAGTGTTTAGACAATAATTATTCAATGTTTAAAGAAATCTGGATTGTACCTACAGGTGGTGCATCATCTGTCAGAGTAAATACTGACAGCAATTAACTGAAAGCATCCCAGTGTGTTTCCAACTTCTTTTTATCTAATTGATATTTTGAACATGATTCCAAATTAACACACAGTGTTTGTACATTCATTTATAAGCCAATATTGTTCCTGCAATTTATTGTCCCCTACTTCCTCGGAACAGGGGACAGTAATTTGGGTTGTTCTGTCTGTCCGTCTATCTGCCCATCTGTCTGTCTGAATGTTTGTGAGGTTTTCATTTCCATGCAATAATTATATTATCCAATTTAATTAAAATTTTTCCCAGGGATTGCTCTCATGCATACCTTGGTTGGGATTGGTTTTGGAGTGTCTGTTTGAAAATTAATGATTTAACAGAACAAAAAAATCCCCTTTGATTCCCAGTTCACACCAGAAAATCATGACATGTGCAGACATCTTAAGGGGGCAATGAAAACTAAAACACAGCCACTATGACACGTGGAGACATTTTTCAGGGGACAATAAAAACTAAAAAACATATTGATAGGGCAAGTAGGGGACAAAAAGAGGGGGAAGCTGAGGACAAAAATTCCACAAATTTGCTTGTTCTGACAGATACCAGATCTACTGTTGGTCATGTTAAGAGCACTTAACTAAGGGCTGGATTATCAGCTTCTGTGGGTGGCCCAGGGATCGAGTACAGGACTCAAAGCCAGATGGTCAGAAGTTCAAATCTCAGGTGAGGAGCACTTAGGAGCACAGATAAACTCCCACCGAGGATGAGTGCTCTGCAGGCTAAATGGGAAGGCCATGCCCGACAGCCATGTGTCATTCACAAACAAGTGCACCTTTGGGGCATCCCTCAGCATTATGACACAGGAATGGGGATGATTACACACCCAGGATCCTCCTGTACAGTCCACAGCAGGTGTGGGAGGATGTAATATTGACAGGAATTGAGTACTACTGCTCTGTTGTGAACATGAAATAGAACTCTGCAGTTGTAAATCCTTAGTTTGGGGCAATTAGTTAAGTCAGCATTATAAATTGGAGGCAGTCACTTGCACACAAAAAATGGAAAAAAAAACTTAGTGCTGAATCAGTGGGAGTGCCAGTGTAGCCCATGACAGCCCCTCTCAAAGTCAGTGGGTTAATCACATCTTTATTGCAAATGGCATTGGCTTACACCTGATGGCAGGTCTCCAAGGAGTCAACACTCTATCTCATAGAACCGCCTTGATTTAACAGCAGACAGTGCCACATGTTGGCTTAAAGTAATATATTTTTTAAAGAGATTTCATGAATATCATAAATATTTGCATTTTCTTAATGTCTGATTTTGGCTTGCAGCAAATTAGACATCCCTACTGCTGCAATGGAGTTGAGTATAGGTCATGCCTTTGATCTCCAAGGTTACAAGATGGTGGCTCTGCCGGAGAGTACACGACCTGCGAGGGTTGTTAGAGTGGCTGTCATTCAGAACCAGATTGTCAAGCCAACAACAGATCCCATTGAGGAACAGGTAAGATATATATATTTAAGATATATTGTGTTGCTGACTATTTTTTGTTATTCTTAAAAGTATACAAGGATTTAAACAAACAAACCCTTTTGCAAAATTATACCCAGAGTCTTAAAAGTGCCAATCACCAACCTTTTGAAAAAGAATTTACTTGATCTGTGTATATATTAATGATCTTAGGGTAATTTTAGTGTTTAAAAGTGCTTTAAGGCCTTTGTGAAGGATGTGTGAACTTGTTAACAACAACATGTTTGTTACACAGCAATGTTGACACACTGGGAAAAACATGTAACCTAAGGTGGTAGGTTGCACATATGTGGAGGTAGAAATGTAACTTGTTGCAAAATGTTATTTTTAAAGCTCTGGCTTATCTGACTTGCTGCCAGATGCCCTTGTTGCGTTTGTTTTGATTATTTTGGAGGGTCCCCATAATTTACAAACATAATGTTTAATAATATAAACAAAACAAGCAGCCTGTGTGCGGTGACATCCACATTTTCTGGCCTATTTTTATAATAGCTCCAAAGGATTACCTTTAGTTTATAAAGGTCAGATAGGTGATTGGGCCCCTTTAAGGGATTATCTATAGTTAACAGGTGTCAGATATCAGAAAAGGCCTCTTAAGAATGTTATGCAAAATATCTTTAGACATATTCTTTTTAGCGAACCTGTGAGCTTATGCGATGGTGCGGCGTCGTGCGTTGTGTGTCGTCTGTACGTTAACCATAGCTATCTCAAAAACGGCAGGAGCTAGCATCAACAATTTTTTTACAAATAATCAGTCATCCAAAATACTATATCAGATTTTGTTTATTTTTTTCTAACTGCATTTTCTTAGAATTTACAGGGAAAAAGCTAAAAAAGCTTTAAAAATCTCTTCTCCGAAACTGTCCACCCAATGTCCAATATTTCACAGAAATGATCCCTGGAACAATCTTTCTCAAGTTTGTTCGAATGGTTCCAGTTCAGAGATTTTTGGCCGAGTTACAGGAGTTCGAACTTTGTTAACTTTGCAAAAATACATATTAAAATTGAATCTCAGAAAGGGCTGGAGCTATCATCACCAAATTTTATGCCAATGTTGGTCACATAGGTCATATCTGAAATTGAAGTATTGGTGGCGCCACCTGCATCGGCCTTTTTTGTACGGGGTCATCAGTGCCTGTATCACACTGAGGGCTACAAAAAACTTCTTCTCTAAAACCATATGGCCAAAACATTTAATATCACACAGAAGTGATCCTAGGGTAGTGCTTTCTGAAGTTTGTTCAAATGGTCTCTTTCCAGTGACTTTTGGCTAAGTTATGGAAAGCTGAATTTAGTCATATGCCATAACAGCCCATTTTAGCTCAGTGGCTACAAAGATCTTCTCAAAAACCACAGGGCCAAATTCTTAAATTTCACTCATTAATTATCCTCAGATGTTAATAATTCAAGTTTGTTCAAATGGTTTTGGTTCAGTGATTTTTGGCTGATTTATGGGAAGCTGAACTTTACCAGTTTGCTGTGTCTTCCTATATGAGTTATAAGCCTGTGAACTGTTTTTCGACTGATGCCACTGAAGCCAGTTTGTTAAATATTTTACAAGAATAATCCCTACAATAATTCTTATAATAATTGTCATTAATGGTTCCACATGAATGATTTTTGGCTGAGTTATGGTGATTGAATTTTACCATATGTGTTAGCTGTGTGATGCTGTTACATCTAGCCTGGCACCAGTTTATCAGCATCTATCACATCATGCCATTAGATACTTAGATTTCAGGTTATCTTTGGTTAATATTGACAAGAAAGTTTTTCTTAAAAGCTTTTAAAAAATTTAGATTCATGATTATAGTTATTCATCATACAAGGCAATGTTACAATCATGGATATTCAGGTCTCGGTGGCTATATAAAGACAACTGTATCCCTACTCAACTTAATTCAAGAATTTGCCATCAGTGAGATATATCTGTATTTTAATTTTGCATTCAGTATGCATCCGTAATAATTTTACATATATTCCTGATTTCCTGTTTTTAGCTCAGCTGACTTTCAGTCATGCTGGGCTATAGCGATGGGTCTTTGTCCGTCTGTCCGTCCAGCCGGCCGGCCGTCCTGCCTATAGCAGGGCACAAATCGTAACCTTAGGGGCTAGGGCCATGAACCCTATGCAGTCTTAGAGGTTCTAAAAAGATCTCCTTGCAAACCTGAAATTAGGTCACTGCGACCTATATTCTCGAAGTTATGGGGTGTGTTTGCATCCCCCAGAAATAATTCTTTTAGCCAAAATTTTCATCCCAAACCTTCCGTCTTTCACATACAGCTCACCTACCAACAGGGGAAGATCCATAATTATTTTGAGGTCACAAGGTCAAAGGTCAAGGTCACAGAACCAACTTCTTTGAAAAGCCTGTGGATGCATTTAAAGCCAAACCTTTCATCCCAATTCTTTGATCTTTCACATATAGCTCACCTACTAAGTGGGAGAAGAATCCTATAGATGTTGAGGTCACAAGGTCAAAGGTCAGGGTCACAGGATCCCCTTATTTGAAAAGGTTGTAGACACATTTCAAGCTAGACCTTTCATTCCATACCTTTCAGCACTGATATCACTTCTCTGCCAACAGGGGAAAAGACCTGTTGATTTTGAGGTCAAAGGTCAAGTTCACAGCACCCTCCTCTTGCGTGGAGTAATTTTCAGGCAAACTTTTCAATCTATACTTTCCATCTGTCATATATGGCTTACCTACCAATAGGGGAAGAAGCCTATTGATGTTGAGTTCAAAAGGTCAAAGGTCAAGCTCACAATATTGTTCTAAATGCTTGTGAACATATTTCAAGTGAAATTGTTCAACCCAAACCTTCAGTCTTTCACATATGCCACATCTATGCATCACTCAATGTGATTCAAATTTCATATTTATGGGTCTTTTTTCATGAAGAAATAACTAATTGATTTTGAGGTCAGCTGGTCAGGAGGTTAAAGGTTGCAGGTCTAAGTTATTCATTCATTGGTTGCCAAGTAATTACACCCGGCCAGATGTAAGTGGTTAGTAGTTACCCATCATTTAGAAAGAATCCAGTTGATATGTGGGCAAAAGGCCAAGGTCATAGGTCAGGTCAACTTATTTTGTAGACCATCTCTATTTTTCTTGTATATATAAGCTTGTACTCCAGCTGGTACATCTCACCCTGTGGCTGTAATTGTGAGTGACACTGGTGACATATGACTCCATTTTTTATCAGGCTATTAAGTGATAAGGCTGAGTGATAAGTACCTCGTTACTGCATAACAAAACACTGTTGTTGGAATACTTCAGCCAGGCATTAACACTATGAGAGTATAGAATTAAGGTTAAGCTACTGATTTATAAGATGATGGGAACATTTTGCAGTTTATTTTATGGAATCATAGCAATAAACTTAGTTTCCTAGATATCTGAATATTTTTATATAAATCACCACATATAATAAAAGCAAGTGTTTGTTCTCATAATATGTGGATGTGTACTTGATTTAGGATGGCTTTATTTTATTACAAGACTCTTAGTCATGCTTTCTGCATTTCTTTTCTTTCAGGTTTTGCAGTTTACCAACCCTGCTGACCCCATTGAAAAGCAGAGTGATTATAAAAAATATTGGACCTACACTTTTACATTTGCATATCTATAAATCTGATATGAGCACCTGAACATGCCTTTTGAATTGTTTTGGACATTCATTACTGTAACATCATTTGGAGAATTTGCCCCAAGTTTGGTCTCTTATTGGAGGATGTGTGATATCAAATGTCAGACTTGTCAGAAATCCATGATGTCTGCCAGTTAGCCACCTTAGAAATCCTTTTTTCAGTGCAGTTTCAGTAATTTTCCTTCAATGTTTGGTCCGATTTAGATAATTGTTGTTGTGTGATTTCAGACCTGTCAGAAGTCCAAAATGGCCACCAGGCAACCATCTTTAAATTCCTTTTGATCATATTATCTAAAGAACTGTTAAAGTGAAGGCAGTCGGACGTATATTAATGTAATCTTGCAAAGGATTGGGTCAAATATTTCTTAATAAATATAATCATCATATATGAAAGTGCAGTACAGTTGGCTTTATTGAATAAAAATTCATACAGAAGCACCTGTTTCTCAATAATTCTTGCATGGATTTCCTTGATTTTTTGCTATATATTTTGATTTTATATTTGCCCTTTGTGGTGTTCCTTTTGAGACTGACAGGTATCAAGGAAGCTATGGGAATAGTTCTGGATACCTTAACAATCATACATTTTCCTCAGACCATCAATTCACTGTGTTTTAACCAGACATAGGTGATATATATTTCTGTTGTTGTAGAAAATTTCAACAAATTGGCAAATTGGTTCTTCAAAATTTGAATGGAAGTTGTGAATCTCAGCCCATGATGTCGCAGGTCATGCTTGGCAGCTGAGCGTCATGACCCATGGGTCACTTGTTTAAAAGTCAGCTGAAAAGCATTTTGTATTGGGAAAATAAATTTCAAAGTTATTTCAAGTAGAGACCACTTTTGTGTACAGATGGCAGCACTTGGTTACCATTGGCAGATTGCCAGTGCCTTGATGTTGGCCATTAGCCAAGATGATGTCAGCTCTATAAATAGTTTTGGCACAGTGCCAGGATTGGAAAAAGTACAGCCAGGTATAGGTCAAGAGTTCACTCAGTGCAGTAGCTGCATTCTATTTATAGCTTTGGCAGACTGCTCACTGCATCATATTTGGCACAAAAGTTCAGCCTGAATCTATTTATAGCTTTGGCAGACTGCCAACTGTGTCAGATTATGTAACAGGTCGAATTCACTCGATGCAGCCAGGTACAGGTCAAAAGTTCACTCAGTCTAGCCAGGTGCAGGTCAAGAGTTCACTCAGTGCAGTAGCTGGAGGCAGCAATTTATCACAGGTAACTCAGAGGCAACTGCCTTACTCACCTAAGCCTTGTCAGCCCAGTGCATCAAACTCTGGGGAAGTTTGATGTATTGGACTGATATTTTGACCTGTCTATGCATCTTTGATGGTATTCTCATTTACAAGACAGGTGGTGATACCTACATTGACTTTTGCAATGTATGCGCCTGCTTATTTCTACAGAAGAATTTGATACATCAGCCTAAAATTGGGCATGTTTATACATATAGGGTAGCTTTACAGTGTACAAGACTGGTGGCGCCACCTACAATAATTTTTGCACAGTGTATGTTCCTGCTTAATTGAGAGGAGGGGTTTGACATATCAGTCTGACATTGGGCATATGTTTATATCTCTTCATTGTATATAAGACTGGTGGTGCCAGCTACAATCATTGTATCTGCCAAAATGGAGTTTTGCGGATACTATGTTTTCAGTCGAGGCCGATGCTGCCGCCATCGCTGCATAGGTTTCCGGAGAACTCGTCCATAACCACTGGGCAAAATTTTTAAAATTTGGAATTATGATCGGTCACATGTGAACTGCTGCGCCCTCACTTTAGGTTGACCTCTGACCTTTCCTCTCTGCCCAGCATCCATTTGTGCATCTGTTTCCACACATAAACCCACATATCTCGGAACCGTTTGACTGATAAGGCTAAAGAATTTGCACAAATGTAGCCCTTGGAAAGCTTTATAACATACACTTAGAATGGTGGCGCCACCTGCAACTAATTTTGCACACTGTCCATCTGTTCATCTGCCTTGGGATAAAAACACTCATATCTCTGCATTGGCTGGACTTATCCACCTGAAATTTTGAATGTGTATATATCCTGGACAGCTTTCTTGATTTTATGACAGGTGGCGCCACCTACATTCACATTTAAGCTGCAGATATCCAAGCTCATATCCAGTTGACCCATAGCTCTTTATCATAGCTGATTTTGGTGGATACATGTAGTCGCTTGTTGACTACCCATATTCTAGTTTTTGTGTTGTGTGCACCCATGCTCAAGTGCTCAAGGCTTAAATTTCCTAGAAAAGTGTGTGCCTCTTTTGGACAACCTTACATCTAAATTGTGTGTAAAATGTTTGTTAAAAGAAACAAGCGGAAGTACATGGCCATTCATATCTATAATGCAATGAAGCCAAAAAAACTTCCAAAATCTCACAAACAAGCACATGTCTTTGATTTCTCCACAGATAATATATATATATATATTTATTGTTACAGAGAGCTTTTGTGTCAGCATTGTCACAGTAACCTACATTCACTTGTTCTGCTTGATACTTCTAATATGTCAGCATTGTGTATTCTTATTACTCGCTTTTGAACCTTGTATTGTGTGTTCCAGCGCAGTGCTCTGCATGAGAGAGTAGGAACAATGATAGAAGCTGCAGGGCTGTGTGGAGCTAACATAGTCTGTCTCCAAGAAGCATGGAGTAAGTAGAAATGTAAATACAGCTTATGACTACCAGGTTATTCTGATAATTGAGTAAGTGGCTACCCTATAGTGATCACCCTGTATGTCTGTATGATGGGCCATCTTCCCATCCATCAGGCCATGTATCAGCACTAGGGCTGTATCAAAATACTGATACATATCAACACACCACATTGATACAGTTACTGATACGCTATGCAGGTTGTATCATTGTATCGATGAATCACAAAAACAGCTCACAAAAATAGATACTAAACTATAATCTGAGTTATTTATAAAGCTTAAGCTGCTGTTTTATTTCCTGTATTACCTTAAAAGACTTAAATACAGTTACATATTGTCAGATATTTGACTGGATGAGTAATGTATATACAAATGTATATACAGTGCTTGTATGACAATGATAGGCTAATTCACAGAGCTTTTATTCAGAAATGATACAAAAAGAAAAATGAAGTGTATTGTCAATATGTTACACTCTATGTACATTGCAATATGTATTGTACCTGAAAAGGCTGACAGATACCCAGCCCTAATCAGTATCCAATTTTTTTTAGCAAACCTGTGAGCTTATGCGATGGTGCATAAACCGTTGTCCAGACCCAGGCTATATCCAAAATTGTTGGAGCTAGCAGCACCAAATTATATGGAAGAATCATTCACATGTCAAACTAATCAGTATCCAATTTTTTTTAGCAAACCTGTGAGCTTATGCGATGGTGCATAAACCATTGTCCAGACCAAGGCTATATCCAAAATTGTTGGAGCTAGCAGCACCAAATTATATGGAAGAATCATTCACATGTCAAACTTTACGAAATTTTTTTTTTTTTTTTTTGCTATCTGCATTGACTTAAAAACTTAACATCTTCTTCTCTGAAAATTACTAAATTACTAAAATTACAGTCATAGAAACGGCTGGAGCTATCCTCACCATATTTTATGCAAATGATTAAATTAAATATGATTAAATTCAAAATATGTCATATACAAAATTGAGGTATTGGTGGCACCAACTGCATTTACCGTTTTTGTACTGGGGTCATCGGTCATCAGTACATCAACCATAAATTTCTCAGGAACAGCCAAAGCTAGCATCCCCAAATTTTATGCAAAGATCACATAGATTGTATATATATATACATTTGGGGTCATCTGCACACATATTTGTATACATACACAATAAATATATACACATATCTGCAGTAATCCAAGGTGCAGACTGCAAAGTTGCAGAAATGTTTGTGCAGTTGTAGCAACTGTTTAACCATACGAGTGCCTTTATTAAGTCCAATGTACATGCACTTTTTTACTGTTGCCTAGAACAATTTTATAGCAATTATGATGTCTCATACATACATACAAATTTATAAGCGCATGTGTACAAGACAATCTCAAGTTGACCCCGCGGTAATAGGATTATTATAGTCTAACTATAACCGTTGATTGCAAGCAGATTATTTAGCATTTTAATATTTATATGTGTAATATATATTTTCCAAAAGCCTGCTGGATTTTGAAAAAACACAAATCAGGTGCATTCAAGTCATGAGTTCAGTGGGCGTGCATCTGTAGCACATTGCCAAGGTTGGTATCATAGTGAAATTTAGCATGTCTTTAGTTTGACCCAGATTGCAACAGTTTCATTTGTATCTTCTTAACCAAGAGATATGTACAAAGAACATATAATGTTTATAATGTGTCACATTTAATGGAAACTGCTGATAATGTTAATTATATTTTAAAAACAAAATTTAATATTTTTTATAAAAATATAGGCATATTCAAATTTTAGTAGTTTTTTTCAGTTTAACTGGCATAACACCTACAAGAAATATAAACTTTATCCTTTGGTATCAACCTTTTATCTTGAGCTTATACCTCCTAGATCTTCATTTAAAATTATATTAAAATTTTAAATATTTAAGAATATTACTTGTAATGATTTTGCAAGTTAAGTCTGGCCGGAGCTCAATCCACTTTGAAATTAGATTAAAATCATGAATTTTCTGTATTGTAGGCCAACCTTATTCATTAAATATACATTTTAGTCAAGAGAATCACTTCCGGATGATCTGACTGTGCTTTTCAAATGTTCTGACTAAACATATATGTATTATTTAAATGTTCTTTTTTTCGAAATAAAAAAAAAAACACTATAAAAAATGACATTCCAATCTGAATAAAGTTAAACCCATTATATTTTAATGTAATGGAAGCCCCAGTATTCAGCCTACATTCTTAGAAAATTATATTCTTGTAATAAAAGAATTTGCATAAATTATAGGTCACGAATTTTAATGATCAAGTGTACCGAGCCATGGAGTCTTAGAATCCGTACCTTTCATGTGGTGTATAAGCATTTACACAGAATATTCAGCATTAGTATTAGTTGTTTATATTTTAAATGTCCATTTTAATTGGACCTTAATTCAGTTATTTTGGAAGACTTTTATAGGCACTGAATCATGAAATTAACCCAAATAAGAGAAGATTAATTTTCATTCTCTACAATAGTGTAAATGTATATATTCCAACACTGAACAATTTCTGTTCTTTGTTGCATTGATGTATTTAGGATTTAACTCAGTTTTTCCCCTGCCAACTTATGTAGTACTTATTTACCATGTAAAACACATGTTATAGAGTTACCACTTAACATACATTAATGATCTTTTTGTTTCTGCAGCAGATGTCAGGGTTTGACTGTTGCAAAACCCAGATATACTGTGGTTGGCTTTATATTCGAAAGGCTGAATTTTTGCGATTTCTTGATTTTGAAAGTTTTGTGAGGGTTTCATTTTCACGATTGCACCAGAAACTATAAAATCTAAGTACTGTAGTATTTGTATTGATTTTCAAGTTCCCACAATACCTCGATTCACTAATTACTAGATCACTGTCTTCAGTCAGTAACTTATTTATCACAGTTGATATAGCCTCTGTGAGTGTGGTGTGTTTTACAATAATTAATGTTTGGATGTATGGGCCAGTTTGGATACCATGCACAGATTAGGTTGCTGACTAGGTTGTTTCCAGAGGTTATCTTAGTTCTTATTTCTGGGGGTTTCATATTCACCATTAATTACATTAGAGAATATGGCGAAATTAAAACCCTCATGAATAAAAAAGCAACCACAGTAACTGTTAGGGCAATGATTTCTTTTCTGATACAGCAAGATTCAAATAGCTGAAAAATTATTATATATGCAACCAACACAGGAAAAACACCCCAACAACTATCAACACAACTTTATCAGTACCTTTCAAGTCAGTACCTCTCATCCTACCTGTCTAAGTTGCTCCAGAAATATCTCCCGTCTCCAACTTCTCAATACAGCTACAATCATGTTGATATTTATAAAACCATGGCCACCAAAACTACCCAGAAAACAAAACATGTGTCCATTGCATATTTTGAATTGGCTATTGAACTGTCACATTTGTAGTTGTTTTGTTTATAATCTGTCAGATTAATCCAGAAAAATAAAGCATCTATTGATGCCAACATCCATGTTATACCAATCAGAACTTTCCATCTTGATCTTGTAAACTCTGTCTTGTATCACACTGGATGCACTATCGCAATTCATCTGTCTATGGATAAGATAAGGATGTCATATAAACAGAACACAACACTGTAAATATTTTCAAGAACAAAATGAAGAGACACGCCATCTCGAAGTCTCTCAGTTCATGTCCATTGTATGTGAGGGCGCTCACAAGAACTTTCAAAGGGAATGATATCCCTGCCAGAAGATCTGTCATGGCGAGTGATGATATAAACATATAGTTCTTTCTCCTGAGGGGTTTATATATCCTCCTGCTGACCAAGATCAAACTGTTTCCGACTAGCATTGTAAAAATATTCAAGAACAAAATGAAGAGACACGCCATCTCGAAGTCTCTCAGTTCAGGTCCATCTTAAGTGAGGGGGCTCACAAGAACTTTCAAAGGAAATGATATCCCTTCCGGAAGATCCATTCAACTTTGTATAGAAAATATGTTATATATTTACTGGCTTATATGCTTTAAAGTCTACTTGATTGAATAACGGTAGTCACATTTTGTGTGGTGGCTGAATTGGAGGACATGTTAATCTCACGGTTGCCATCATGTGCATCATAAGTGCAGTTAATCCTCCTCCAGATTAACTTAAAGGCAGCCTTATATTTGTGACACCTGGCTGCATATATGAAGAAATTAACACCACTGTTGCAAAACGCTGACACAACAGTCAGAAAGACGATTTCTATTTTGATGAGGCCAGACACAAATAAATGCAAGGCTACAATAAACGGAGACCAACACAGGAAAAACACGCCAACAACTATCAGTACAAGTATTACAAGTTTCAGGTCATTGCCTCGCGTTCTTACTCCAATGGCAGTTTCATGGAAAATTCCCTGCCTCTGACTTCTTAATATGATTATTAGCATGTTGATGTTTAAAACCACCATGGAAGCCGAAATACTCCAGTAAGAGAAACACCCTATGATCATAAAGTCTGGATTAGCCATTGCACTGTCACATTTATATCTGTTCTGTTTATAATCTGTTGTTTTAACAAAGAAAAATGAGCTTTGAACCGTTGCACAGATCCATGTTAAACATATCAATGTTTTGCATCTTGTTTCTGTGAACTTTGTCATATACCACACTGGATGTACTATGGCAATCCATCTGTCTATAGAAACAATAAAGACGTTGAAAACAGAGCAAAACATTGTAAACACATTGAAGAACAGGATAAAAAGACAGGGCACCTCAAAGTTTCGTAACTCTTTTCCTTCGAATGTGAGTGTTCTCATCAGAATTTGCCGCAGGGAATGATAGCCCAGCCAGAAGATCCGTCATGGCAAGTGATGATATAAACATATAGTTTTTCCTCCTGAGGGGTTTGTATATCCTCCTGCTGACCAAGATCAAACTATTTCCAACTATAATCCAAAATCCCAGGAGAAAAGACACAGTGGTTGCTCCAACATACCAACTGTACGTAATCTTCATTTCTCTTCTATATACCATAAAGTTCAAGATAAACCTTTGGATAAAGTTTGTGCCACCGCTGCATGTGTATCTCCCGTATTCTCTGGTTCCAGTCGTTTATGTCAATCAAATCTTAAATGATTCGTCATCACTGATATTCAGAGAAAAGTGGTGAATATATACAAAGTAAATACTGACTGAAACCCTAGTCCTTATCGTCACAAAATGAAATATGATTCACAATGCCTGTTCTGTGTTTCCGCTATTTTCAACAAAAAAATCTCAAATCTTTATCACATTACTTTCAGTATCACCTTTATCACATTACTTTCAGTATCACCTTTATCACATTACTTTCAGTATCACCTTTATCACATTACTTTCAGTATCACCTTTATCACAATACTTTTGGTATTGCCCATCACTTCCTGATGCTTTTTATTTTTAACTTGGTATGATTATCATGTAAATATGGGTTCGGGTAATGCTACACGATTGTGGCTTAGTTTAATCGCAAATTACACATCCTAAAAAAATCTCAGTTGATGAAAGGGTGCCCCTGGTAATTTTTATGTTGAGAGGCACAGATATAACCACATATAACCAGTCACAAATTTGCAGCTTCTCGTGACATAACAATCATCTCCTAAAATGCTTATGTATTATTATAAACACGATAGTTTTATAATCAGAGCTCTCATATAGATAATACAAGGAGTAATCAATGATTATTAAAAAATAAATGCAAAATTAAAAAGAATGCTGGGTCATATGCCGCTCACCTGACAAACAAAATGTGTGCCACTTTGTCGTATATCAACTGGAAACTTGTGCTCTCAGGGTAATTAAAACAAAACCATGGAGTTTGCATGACGGAAAAGAAGTGTAAAGTCTGTAAATTAATTTATTCAAAGTTGTTTCAAAAACAGATCTTAAGAAGTGATCAGGTTTCATAATTTTAAACTTGGCTCACTGACATTATCATACCTGTCATTTTTAAAAGGCAAATTTTCTATAATGTCTGTATTATTTCCAACCATTCATCAGCATGTCGTTATTGTTACTCTGCAATATTATTAGAATTGTACACACAGATAAAAATAGGTAACACCACCAGTCTAATGCTACCGAAAAAAATATTAAATTCACAAAAAATGATATTGTAACATGTGCAAATTGCAACCATTGTATGTATTTGCACTGGAAACCAGAGTTGGGCCCTATTAACAAATTTCCCATTTTTGTTCTTCATGTCCTTCAAAAGCACATATACATTTTACATAATATATGTTTATCATCTCAGGCTACTTTTTAATTTTGACTAAATAAAAAAGTGGACCCCATCAAAGCTATCCCAGTGTAAAAACTTCCAATTACCCCCTGATTATCTGAAATCACTTTCAAGTTATTCCTGGGGGTAGCCTGAACCTATTTTCAGGTTAACCCCACACTGTTAAGATTACTGTCTAGCTGATTTAATTGTATCCACCAAAACAAAGTTTTGCGGATACTATGTTTTTGACCGGGTTCCGCCGCTGCGGCGTTAGTTTCCGGGGAACTCCTTTGAGACTACTGGATGGATTTTTCCGAAACTTACACCCATTGTTGGGTCACACATGAACTGGTGCCTAACCAATTGGCCTTGACCTCTGACCTTTCCTCTCTGCCCAGCATCCCTTTGTGCGTCTGTTTCCACACATAAACCAACATATCTGGGGAACCATTTGACCAATCAGGAAAAAAATTTTGTACAAATGTAGCCCTTGGATAGCTTTATAACATACACAAAAAATGGTGGCACCACCTGCAACCATGTTTGCACAGTGTCCATCTGTTCATCTGCCTTGGGTTAAAATCACTCATATCTCTGCAGTAGTTTGACTAATTCACCTGAAATTTTGCATGCGTATACATCCTGGATAGCTTTCTTGATTTTATTACAGGTGGCGCCACCTACATTCACGTTCATGCTGCAGACATCCAAGCTCATATCTCGGGAACCCTTTGACCAATCAGGGAAAAAAATTTACACAAATGTAGCCCTTTCATAGCTTTATAACATACACAAAAATGGTGGTGCCACCTGCAGCCATTTTTGCACAGCATCCGTTTGTCTGGCTTGGGTTAAAATCACTCATATCTCTGCAGTGGTTTGACCAAATTACCTGAAATTTGGCATGCGTATACATACCGCATAGCTTTCTTGATTTTATGACAGGTGGTGCCACCTACATTCACGTTCACACTGTAGACATCCATGCTTATATCTCCAGACTCGTTTGACTAATCAGGAAAAATTTTTTACACAAATGTAGCCCTTGGATAGCTTTATAAGATACACAAAAATGGTTGCGCCACCTGCAGCCATTTTTGCACAGCATCCATCTGTTTGTCTGCCTTGGGTTAAAATCACTCATATCTCTGCAGTGGTTTGACTTTTCCACCTGAAATTTTGCATTTGTATAAATCTTAGATAATTTCTTGTTCAAATAACAGGTGGCATCACCTACAATCATGTTTATGTGGCAGACATCCATTCTAATATGTAACACATGTAACTCTATTTCCCCTTGCCACTCAATCCATGCCTCACTTCACCCGTCTTACTCTGATTTTGGCGGATACACGTAGTTGCTTGTCGACTACCCGTATTCTAGTTCTATGATAAATTTTTAACCAATAATATATTATTTCAATAAACCCCATGAAGGAAACAAGATCTAAAAGATTAAATCAGTCTAACAAAATTTGTCAACAGTATTTTAAAGTGTATTTTTATTCACTTATTAACTTTGCCAAAGTACATGACAAATTTATTTCAGACAAAGAAATTCAAAAATTCAAACTAATTTGAGAAATCAAGAAGTTTATTAATTTTATGTAAACAAACATACAGAAACAGCTTTCTATTCATTTAGTGGTAACCAAAAGCCACTTACCCAAGCTTTACTTTATAATAGTGTTTAACTATATTTTTTCATTTTTTTACTAATCCTTCATTGAAATGGCCTGTTTATATCCATGTAGCAATATACCAAAGCCACATAGACACATTTGTGTCTTTATAATAATGTTTAGAAGAGTTGTTTTCTTTTTTTATCAAACCTGTGAGTTTATGCGATTGTGTGCCGTTGACTGTTGGCCATCGTCTGTACATTAACAGACACTATCTAAAAAACAGCAGGAGCTAACATCATCAAATTTTATGCAAAAAATCAGTCATCTAGAAAATCTATAAAATTTTGCTTACTTTTCTGCTATCTGCAGCTAAAAAATCTTTATAAGTCTTCTTCTCCAAAATTTTCCAGCCAAATTATTACATACTTCACTGAAGTAATCTCTGAAACAATCTCTCTAAAATTTGTTCGAATGGGTCAAGTTCAGTGAATTTTGGCTGACTTACAGGAAGCTGAACTTATTCAATTGGCAAAAAAGGATACTATAATTATAATATCAGAACTGGCTGGATCTATCATCAACAAATTTTATGTGAATGTTGGTCACATGACTCATGTTTTGTATTGAGGTGTTGGTAGTGCCACCTCTATCCACCTTTTTTGTATGGTGGTTATCAGTCATCAGTACATTAATCCATAATTTCTCAGGAATAATGGGAGCCAGCATTCCCCAAATTTTATGCAAAAATCTGTCACATATCAAATGTTATGGTATTGAGCTTTTTGTGGCACCACCTGCATAACTTACATTTTATGGGGGAAAAGCTAAATAAACTTATGCAAATCTTCTCCTCTGAAATAATTCAGCCAAAATGTTCAAAATTTCACAGAAATGATCCCAGAGACAAACTCTCTAAAGTTTGTTCAAATTGTTCAGGTTTGATGAATTTTTGCAGAATTACAGGAATTTGAACTAAGTCATTTGAAGCATACAAATTTCAGAAACAACAGGATCAAGCATCACCTATTTTTGTGCAAATGTTTGTCACATGACTAATATTTGAAATTGAGGTTTTTGTGGCACCACCTATATTGACCTTTTTTTTATTGGTAAAAAGTCGTAATCCTAGCCTCTTTAACTTATACATTAAAAATGTTTTATGATGAAACTGTCAAGTCAAATGGTTAAATTTTTATAAGAATTATCAAAGAGTAGGGTTGTCTAAGTTTATAAGAATTGATCAAGTTCTTTTTTTTTTGTAGAGTCACACAAAGATGAAGTTGGTTTTAATTGTGGCCAAGTATCACACTGAGAGCTGCAATCGTCTTCATCTGCAAAACTGTTGTTTCAAATTCTGTATCATTGCACAAAAATGGTTCTTTTATTCATGTTTATTTGAATGATTTTTGGCTGAATTATTGGACCTTTAACAATAGAACAGCTGTGATACATTGGTAAACAAAGCTAGTTGATTTATTGTAGAAACAGACTCTGTCTGGGTATATTTAAACAATGCTGCACAGGCAACATAAATAATTGATGTCCATATCCAACTTTTGTGTAAGATAAATCCCTGAAAAAATATAACTGTATTCTGATTTTACTTTCAATAGGCATCTATTATTATTCTTAACATTTTTGATAAAAAATCTTATGAATATGTCAGTATGAAAAAGCATTGTAACCAAAGTCTTTCATAAGTGTAAACAGTTTTGTCAACAGGCCAAGAATTTGTCTGTATCAATAAATAGTTTGGCAGACTGGCAACTATTTCAGATTTGGCAACAGGCCAGTGGTCAGTCTGGATCTATTTATATCTTTGGTAGACTGTCAAGTTTGCAGATTATGCAACAGGTCAAGAAGTCACTCAGTGCAGTATGGAACAGGTAAAGATTTCACTCAGTGCAGCCAAGTGCTGGTCAAAAGTTCATTCAGTGCAGTAGCTGTAGCATGCAATTTGTTCTGTTTAGCTTGGGGCAACTGGGTTTCTTACCTAAGCCTGGTTAGCCAAGTGCACCTGACTCTAGAAAAGTTTGATGTATAAATATTTTATTGGACTGATATTTTGACCTGTCCATGCATCTTTGGTGGCTTTCTCATTCACAAGACTAGTGTCACCACTTAAAGTGACTTTTGCACAGTGTATAGGCCTACTTATTTCTCAGGAGGGTTTGATATATCAGCTGGAAATCGTGCATATTAATACATATCGGATTGCTTTGTTGTGTACAAGACTTGTGGTGCCACCTTAAATCATTTTTGCACAGTTTATGTCCCTGCATATTTCTCAGGAGGGGTTTGACATACCAGTCTGAAATTGGGCATATGTATACATCTCGGACAGCTGTGTCTTATACAAAACTGGTGGTGCCACCTACAATCATATTTTGTGTTGTGTGCACCTATGCAGGTATTAAAGCAGTGATGTTTGTGTAATTGGTTCTTGTTCAAAATGTTTAGTACTTGCATTGTTCATATACATGTCAGACATGTACTTGAAAAGTAATAGTCCAGCACTGATGCATTATACCTGGTGTATATCCCATCGCACAGGTTCACATTAGGCCTTGTAGGCCTTGTTCCTTTATTGCATCATTCAATGGTTTCAGGCCACAAGTTTCATTTATTACACAATGCAGTGCATTTAAACCTGATTGGCTTGTTTTAAAATGCTTATTAAATTTTTGTTTATGCTCATTTGAATTTTTTACAGCATTTTATTTCAGTTGATAAAGTAATGTTTTTTGTTATACTTTGGGTCATGTACATTATTATGTAATTTTCAGGGTTTCTTTTTATCAGGGCCATTTCCTCTTAGCTTATCAAACGCTAATATATATGAAAACCCAAAAAAATATATATATATTTTGCATTTGCTAAAATTTTCAAAAAATTTAAGCTGAGTGTCTTGATCCAAGTCAAGTACTTGGCAAAATTCTATCTATTGTGTCTCAATCAGTAAAGACAAAAATTTACTCACTGGCATCATATTTTTTTTTCCCCAACACCCATAGAACAATGAAATCTTTCGTATGTCCTGAGGAATATCACCAGGGGCTATTTATACTAAAGTTTACTGTGGTATTTGTTTATGTCTGCTATTCCCATTGTCACAGCTATGCATTCTTTAATTTACATTAGTGCATAAATCAACATGTAATTACATTTTGTAAAAAATTGTTCAAAATACAAATGCAATTTTTTTCAGCAATGCCATTTGTATTCTGTACCCGTGAAAAGCACCCCTGGTGTCAATTTGCTGAACCTGCTGAAGATGGTCCCACAACTAAATTTTTATCTGAGGTAAGTCAGTGATAGGGAGTTTGATTAGTCATACCTAGGACAGATATATTTATATTTTAGACAGTCGTGGAGTGTCACATTAAATTGTTACAGAAATTGAAGAACTCCTAGACGTCTAGTTGCAAAACATCAATTTTTTAAAACTCTAGTTCCTTCTAGAATGTGTTTTATTTTTTTGGCAGTCCCCTCTCATGTGTTAAACAAGTGGATATGAACAAAATGAACAACATGTGTACCATGAGATTGGCTGGTTTTGGCCTATCTATATACTACTAAAATTATCCTGTTTGTTTGATTGTCCCAGAAAAATTCTGCAGAAATGGGCCATGCCAGTGGGCCAGTGTTGCTATCAGCATCAGTCTGATGCCCCAACTTACATAATGCATACCAATTTTCCCTTCTACTTGCACACCATTGAATTCCCGGCAGCATCAAATCACAGAGCTGTCGCATAACGATTCATACAACCGTTGCTGACCTTCATCTTGGCCCATCACCACAAAGACATAAATGATTGATTCTGTATTGACCACCAGACCTCACTACCTTATAAGTCTTGGGAGTTTGCTACCTTATGAGTCTGGGGACACACTACACAGCAATATACCCTTCTTCTGCAAAGAGACCCAACGGGTCCCCATTCTCTGGGGATTTATTTTAATTGAGAGATGTCAGGTATTAGAATAGACCTCTTCAAACTAAAATATCATCATGTACCTGTCTCATCATTAAACACTTTCACACCTCTCAGCATTATAATAATTTCAGCTGGCCAAACGTCACAACATGGTGATTGTGTCCCCGATCCTGGAGAGAGACGAGGTACACGGGGATGTCCTGGCAAACACTGCTGGTAAGTCTCTTTTAGCAGGAAGTAATTACTAGAACCAGTGCCTTTTATAATAAAAGCACGATTCCAAGGCTTTTTAAAAAAAACTGACAGGCCTGCAAGTCATGTCAACAGAAATAATTGAACAACTTTTCATGGTCAAAATGTCAGCTGAGTAGTAATCTTTTAAAAGTAAACATTAGAAAGTTGTGTTTTACTTTGCACTATTAAATATATGATTTAAGATTGAGTTTAATGGTGCCAGGCAACTCTCTCTTTTCCACAGCACCAGTTTACTGATACTATGGTTGTATATGAGACCAGTTGTTGGCTGTTATAAATCATCAGTACATTAACCCATACTATCTCAAGAATGGAGGAGCTAGCGTCACAAAATTGCATCAAAATGCAAATGTTATTCAGTTGATCCACATACTCGGATCAAGATTCGGTGGTGACGTCTGCAATGACTTGTATTATAGGACACAACTTGTAAACTGTTTAAATCTTCTAAAGCTATTAGATGTTAAATGTAATAGATCTGGAGCTCTTATAACCAGTCATACAGCCATTATAAATAAATGGTCTCTGTGAATACAAGCAAAGACATTTAAAGTTTATCTTCCTCATTTCCCTTACTACTTCTCAGTTTTGGGTACCCTTTACATTTCCTATGTTGTTTTTAGTTCCTTTTCATGTTAATTGTTGTTTATCTTTCACTTCTAAAGGCTGTCCAGCAATCCTGCACTCTCCAACTTTTTTGACCCAGCCCTGTTTCCTGCTTTCAAAATACCTACCATCTGAGATGCCTTCTATCTTTGTATGGGCAGTTTTTAGCTAAGCTGACTGTAAGTCATCTGAGCTATAGCAATCACCCTTTGTCCGTCGTCCGCCCAGCCGTCTGTCTGTTAACAGGGCACAAAACGTAACCACTGGACCTAGAATCTTCTTACTTCACATCCAGAGAGGTTCATGAAAAATCTCCTTGGAAACCTGGAAATAGGTAATTGTTACTCATATTTTTTCAGCTATGGGGCTCCAAAGAAACCCCCCAGAAAAATTAACAATTTGATACAAAAGCTCAAATATCTGAACAACTAATGCATTGAACACCATGATTCTTTGCATGGATATTGATAATGGAGTGTTTCATCAGTTTCTGCAGACACAAGGCGCCACCTGTATTTTTATTATTTTCCTATTTTTTATCTTTTTTGGGACCTTAAAAGATGATCTATTAACAGGGCACAAATCGTAACGACTAGACCTAGAATCTTCTTTCTTGACTTGCTGGGAGGCCCATGGAAAGTCTTCTGAGAAACCTGAAATTAGTTCTCTATCACCCATATTGCCCAAGCTATGGGGCTTAGAAGTACCCCCCAGAAAAACTGAAAATTTGATACCAAAGTAGGGCGCAAATCATAACCATGGGGCCCAGAATCTTCTTACTTGACATCCTGAGAGTTCCTCAAAAGTTCTCCCCAGAAACCTGAAATTGGGTCACAGTGACCTATATTCTCAGAGTTTTTGGGTATGTTTGAGCATCCCAGAAATAATGCAAAATACACATAAATTGCCAGATTCCTCATGAAAGGCTGGTTGGATTGTCATCAGTTTTTTGTGCTTATGGGTCTTGATGAACTTAAGCTAAGATGAATGAACAATGATGCCACCTACACAGACCTGGGAGCCAGCCAGCCGCCGCCGTTTATTTTATAAGCAAGCCGCCGCCGATAGTTTTCTTGAGCCGCCGAATTGCGCCAGCCGCCGCCGATTATTAAACACCGGCTCAGCCGCCGGTGAAATACTGATAAGCTGATGAAAAAAAGGGATCTTCGCTTGCATACTTCAGCTTGTAAATAGTTACTACAGTAACATATTAACACGAACTTGTCTCAAGCAGATATCACCGAGCTGCATGCCTTCGCAATGGTAATGCATGATTAATTTTATGTCATTATGTTAGACAGTTAACAAGGTTCCCGCAAGCCCCTTTTTTCAGACGGGATAACTGGCACACTCCCCGTTTGATCAAGGGCGTTTCTCTAAACCTGGTTACTCAAAATAAAGAGAAAAAATGCCAGAATGCAGATAATTCCCAAGTTTATTCAGTTATATACTGATGCTTGACCATTTAAAGGTCGATGTGCAATATTAAAAAAAAAATTATATACTGCTCGGTTAAAATTCAGGATTAAATGAACGAAAACCATCGGGAAAGGCTATTATTTGTATGGAGAAAATATGCATGCATTTTTGTTATCTTTGTTTCCAGCCAATATAAGACATTTTAGTATACGTGTAACCATGTCGGCAGCCAGCGACCATTCATTACTACCACATATTATAATCATGCTACAAATGTCATTCGCGTTAACACATATGGATAAATGTCATAAAATCCTTGAGTAGAACTAACTATTAAATTAGTCTGATTGGTCAGCAATTTGAATTTAAAACGCGAGACCAAATCCGTGTCAAACAGCTGCAGGCACCGGTTGCTTCAACCACTGACAAACATATTACTGCATGAACATATTAAGGGTCACGGGGATGATTAAGGCTGAAACCTGCGAAAATCCATGATAAAATTCCTATTTCAATTATGACACGTGACAAATTACGTATACGATTGCGACCTGGAAAGTTCTGCGCAGGAAAAAAAAAAACATGTTGATCATAGGCTAGGCCAAAAGGAATTAGAGATTTCGTGGTTGTGGCAGTGAGTTGGTCTGTTCACATTACATCAAGAAGAATTCACAATATGTTTTAAGTAATCAAATTTTCATGATTATTATAAAAACTCTTTGGCTTGGGTTCGATTTTGTACGATTATGTCACCTCTCTCCCTCCTCAAATGACAGATTATTACCAAATGTTTTGATTAATTTAGAGACACTCGCGGGTGAAGCATGACTTTCTGTACACTCTCTCTCTCTCTCTCTCTCTCTCTCTCTCTCTATATATATATATATATATATATATATATATATATATATATATATATATATATATATATATATATATATATATATATATATATATATATATATATATATATATATATATATATATATAGACAAAATATCCTGCCCTTTCACATAACCTCATGTGATACAGTTAAAAAATGAAGCACACAGTACGTCAAGCCATGACACTTTAAGTTCGGCACACGAAAAACGATTATCTGGTTGAACTGTCATGCAAGTGAGCGCACGAAAACAGTTGCTTAGAGGATGCAAACAATGATATTTATATACATGTATCTCAATAGCTGAATTGAAACCTTCGATTTTTCAAGATGCTTTTAGCAATTTAACGTTATATCAGATGAGATCAAATAATTCATGTGAAACCAAGGTCTGTCAAAGGAAATGAGGAAAATCATAACAATTTTCATCTGATTAAATGAGCGGTCAGCTTCACCAAAACACGCTATATTGTCAGATCTGAAAACACAACGAGGGAACCCACATCCTTCACGTTCCCACTCACTGTCCTTGTACACACCCGGCGTGATACTGAATAAAATTAATTTATCCAAAGGGTATTTAACTTGTCAAAATATTCGTTAAGTTTGTTTCATATTATTGTTCATATAAATATAATTGCATTAGACTCAGACAACTTTGTCCATTAGACATTTGCCTCATCTTTACGGCTCAGCCGGCTAGCCAGCCACAACGTTGTCCACTCAGCCATCATCATTGTTTTTAGACCTGAGCCGGCTCAGCCGGCTAGCCAGCCATTTTTTCTTCAAGCCAGCCAATTAACAGGTCAACGGCTGGCTCCCAGGTCTGCACCTACATTATCTTAATTTGTTGCCTGTGCAAGGACATATTGTCAACATTTCAGTTGGCTGAGCAGCATGACCAACGGGTCACTTGTCAAGTTGTCTGTATGTCTGTCCGTTAAATTTTTCAGATTTGATTTATTTTCACTAAACTCACTGTAACTATTTACCAATTGATTATCTTGCTCAAGTTCAAATTTTGGCAAAATTCACGTATATTTAATTAGATCAAAGGTCGACCACTAAGCTTCTTTGTGGTGTTGTCGGGATAACTTACAAGGAATATGTAAGAATTTAATTAAACTCAAAAGATAAATTAACCAATAAAATAGCTTATATGAGGTTCAGTTCTCCGCAAAATTGTGCATATTTAATGAGGTCAGAGGTCAAAAGACATAAGATGGGCTTATTATGCGTTTTTGTTTTTTTTTTGTTTTTGCTTTGTAACATACAATATTAAAATTAGATGTTTGCAGTCACCAAGTGATCGCAGATTTCTGATCTGATGTCTTCTCTCCTACACAGTCGTCATTTCAAACAGTGGCAAGTACCTGGGCAAATCCAGGAAGAATCACATTCCAAGAGTCGCTGATTTCAATGAGGTAACACATGTAGGAATAACTGTCAGAATTAACGACAATGTTTTACAATTCAGAAACACAGATTTGACCAAAAACTTATTCTAAATATGATTATTGCTCTTTCATAAGTCAAAATAATACAATTTGGAAATGTTTGTTGCATACCTTGTTATCTGTTCCTACAATGATGGAGAATTTGGTACAGTAAAGTTGTTGCTTTTTTATTACATTTTGATGATATTAATTCTGTGTCCTTTATGATATACTTGTCAAGGCACCTTGTCGCACATATTTTATGTCGCCTACAACATTCTTTTCTTGGCATTTTGTCTTATTTATTATTTGCTTTTATTACTTGTCTACCAGCTGCTTCAAGATTTTAATATGCATGCATAGTATGCCCACATTAGTTGACATGAATTTCGGATATGAATGGATTCTTTACCGAACCATTTCTGTCATCTTGTAAGACATCGGTGCTACCTACTATCCCTCTTATCTATAAGTGGACTGACCCAGTAATAAGCTATCCCTATGGTAAAGTAGTTTTTCCTGGAGCAAGGTGCATGAATGTCACTTGTTCTCTAGTGCCTTAAAATATACAGACACTGACCCAATGGCCCAGGTCTTGGGTGGCACTTTGCCAAGTTGCTTTGACATGTTAAAGGGCATAACGTTAATCAACATACTGTATTTCCTTGAATAGAAAATGTGCCTTGAATAATCACCTGCCTTATTTAGTTGCTGGGGCAAAACAATGTCTCCAAAAAATAAACGCCCGCCTTAAACAGACAAAGGTCTTATTCAGAGGCCTGGTCTCAGAGTAGTTTCCATGTTTGCCACGAGATGTCTTCTCCCTGTCACTATATAATGTGTGCATTTACTGGTAATATTGACAGGAGATTGTTTTATGTATTTCGTTTTGTGTATGTTATGTTTAAATCTTCTATAAATCTTTTTTTTCTTATATCTGTGCCTATTTTTTTTATAAGTGACACCAAATATTCCAGATTTGTCCATTATGATTAAGCCGATCACCAATCCTTGTAAACTCTACACAAATACAACATCAGCAGTGAGTAGGCTAACACCCAGACCAGCATTTTCACTGCTGTCTAGCAATATCACGCCCCTTGCTTTTATTTTTGGAACACTTTGAAGTGGGTCCTAAATGTTACCAGAACCTTGCTTTCAAGATCATCTTAAATGTTATAAATAGTTTATTTACTCTTGACAACCAATACATTCGGGGGAATATTCATGGCAGTAAAAAGTCCGATACCGTTTAACACCAGGTTGAAAACGGTTGAAGACACTGTGTCTAGCTGAAGGATAGTGTCATTTGAAAGAATTTCGCAATGCTGTTTTATGTACCAACCCCAATATGTACCTGGTGGACAGTTATTGAAGAGCCACCCTGTGTTCAGATGGAAACGATGCTACCTACTGGAAGTGGTGTAAAATAAACAGAACATCCACATGAATCACTAGGCTTTCTGGTTTTTGAGATGCAAGCACAGACAGAATCTTGTGGACAACAGCAAATCCTCTCGCTGTGATTCAGAGTAAATTCTTTTTATGATTTTCAATTCTGGAGATTTTTCGTGTCCAATATCCCAGCGACATCTAAATACAGTCTGCGTGGTGTTTTCAATTTTCCATGTTTTCAATTGCGTCCCAAAGTAGTGACCAGCAGGTTTACAGTCTCGACATGTTCTTTTATCTGCCAAATTATAAATTGTATTTTTTTTTAAACATCGGCCTTAAATAGAAGCCTGCTTTGTTTAAACACCGGGTAAAAATGGGTCTGAAAATAGTAAACACCCAGGCATCTGATAAAAAAAATACAGTTAGGGGAAATCTTTAGATTGTTAAAGCTCTTTGACCATCACATTTAACTTGTAGACTGGAAGTATATGTTTTGGCTTAGTATTAACTTCCATCCCAAATTCTGACAAACATTTTGCCATTAGGTGATTTAAAACTTTAATTGCTGTGTCGTTTTATTTTATCTGTGGGAAAAGTCGTTAAATGCAACAAAGAAGACTGATGAAAATGGCTTGCATCACTCCACAGCACACTGGATTGCAGGAAACCATACCTAATGTCAAAATAAAAGATAAGGTTGCAGGTATATCATCTTAATGGCAGGGTCTCTCAGTTCTCTTGATAGAAATGTAATCCATTGACAGATCTATCAGTCAAGTTGTATACCTGACATGTTTGTCATTACTGACACATCAGCTCACACAGGTACTTTATTTATATTGCAGTCCACATATTACATGGAAGGGGATACTGGCCACAGGGTGTTTGAAACCCAGTTTGGTAAGCAGAGGTTTTTAAGTCTTTCTCACTTTACTGTTAATGTTTCATGTTTTATACTCTACTTACTTTACAAGTGATATCTTCATGTTTGATACTCCTCTAACTCTGCTGGTTATATCTTCATGTTTTTCTATACTTACTGTGCTGGTTATATTTTCATGGTTTAATTATGCTCTGCTAGCCTTATTAGTTCTATTTTCATGTTTTATACCAGCTAGTTATATCTTCATGTTTTATACTTTACCAGATATGATCTCAAGATGAGGCCCACTTAAACAGTGAACATGAACTTTAATATGGGAATGGACTTCACCTTGATCAGTTCATTATTTGCTGAAAATCAAACGATTTAATAAATATTTGTGTTTGTGTTTTACTGAAAATAATTATGACTTATTTACCTTTAATATATTTAGGACACTTTGTGTGAAAATCTGTACTAAACTCCAATATCTGAATATCAAATGCATAGAATATGAGAATCCTTCTGCGGAGAAAGTTTTAGGCAAGAGGACATGTATCAGCAAAGTTTAGAGAGGAATAACACATTTTGGACCATGACCAAATCCTCAAATTATATTGGATAAAGTGGTTATTTTGAGTACCTTACATTAAGTGAGATGTTATTTTTTACAAAGTACCTTATATTCAGTGAGATCTTTTTTAATACAAAGTATGTTATATACTAACTGGGATGTGATTCAACCTTGTACCTTATAATGTGTGGGATAATATTTTTACCATGTTTTTAACAAAATATTAGAAATTATTTTGACCAAGTGCCTTACCTTAACAAAATGTTATCTTGACCTTGTACTTTTCTTTAAACCTTTACAAATTATTTTCAGCCAGGTACCTGATTACCATTACAAATAACAGACAAGGACTTCCTAATTATATGAAATTCTTTTTCTGATTTTTAGCTCAGCTGACTATAAGTCATCTGAGCTATAGTCGTGGTCCATTGTCCGTCTTCCATCTGTTGTGCCGTCCGTTCGTCCGTCTGTCCGTAGATGTGGCACGTTTTGAAACCATAAGACCTAGGAATCCAAAATTCAGCATAATGTTAGATGTCCCAAAGATCTCCTACCAAGCCGAAAACTTGGTCTTTGCGACTTCCTTCCTTTGAGAAATTAAAAAAACCTCAATTTTTTATTAAAAACGTATTTTCCCACTTCAGGACTGCCTAATATCAAAACCACTCATCTGTTTTTTCTCATATTTACCATGAATATTCCTCTATATAGTTCCTATGTACATGCCAGAAATTAAGTATGTTAAGTATAAATTCTTTAAGTTATGGTCCCAAACATAATGGACTTTGTAAAAAATCAGGAAAAATATTTACTCACTTAACATGAAAAATTTTGAAACTAGAGTCTATTTTCCCAAGTATTTAACTATGTTTAATTAAGATTTAATTGTTTACCCAAAATTAGATCTGAATTTTGTAAATTTTTTAAGTTATTAGTATAAAAATAAAATCAGTACCTTAAATTTTGCCCAAATTTGACTATGGCACGTTTTTTTCCTGTAAGTACCATTGATTTAATTTTCACAGCATGTAAACATTAATATTTAATTTGTTTGAATCTGAAATTTGAAAATAAAAGCTTGAAAATTAAGCTAGTTATTGATTTTTTTCTTGAGGCTCTACTGTAGTCATTTGCTTTGATTACAGACTATGGGTCCCACTCCAGGTCACTTGAAGTCAGCTATGCCAAGGTTTCTGATTTGTTACAGTCACTGGGGGAGACCCCCTGCTGTGACAGGTGTACAGTTATTCTAACATCACCACCCAAATTCCCCCCCCCCCCCCCCCCCGCAAACCCAACCCACCAAGTGTTATGCAGTAATTGTTAGCGAACCTGTCAGCTTATGCAATGGTGGGGCGTCGTCCGTCGTGCGTCGTGCGTCGTCTGTACGTTAACCATAGCTATCTCAAAAACGGCAGGAGCTAGCATCACCAAATTTTTTGCAAATAATCAGTCATCCAAAAAACTATATCGGATTTTGTTTATTTTTTTTCTAACTGCATTTTCTTAGATTTTATAGGGAAAAAGCTAAAAAAGCTTTAAAAATCTTCTTCTCCGAATGTGTCCAGCCAAATTGTCCAATATTTCACAGAAATGATCCCTGGAACAATCTTTCTCAAGTTTGTTCGAATTGTTCCAGTTCGGAGATTTTTGGCCGAGTTACAGGAGGTTGAACTTTGTTAACTGTGCAATAAAGCATATTAAAATTTAAATCTCAGAAAAGGCTGGAGCTATCATCACCAAATTTTATGCCAATGTTGGTCACATAGGTCATATCTGAAATTGAGGTATTAGTGGCGCCACCTGCATCGGCCTTTTTTGTACGGGGTCATCAGTGCCTGTATCACACTGAGGGCTACAAAAAACTTCTTCTCTGAAACCATATGGCCAAAATGTTTAATATCACACAGAAATGATCCTAGGGTAGTGCTTTCTGATGTTTGTTCAAATGGTCTCTTTTCAGTGACTTTTGGCTAAGTTATGGGAAGCTGAATTTAGTCATATGCCAAAACAGCCCATTTTAGCTCAGTGGCTACAAAGATCTTCTTCTCAAAAACCACTGGGCCAAATTCTTAAATCTCACACAATAATAATCCTCAGATGTTGATTATTCAAGTTTGTTCAAATGGTTTTGGTTCAGTGCTTTTTGGCTGAGTTACGGGAAGCTGAACTTAGCCAGTTTGCTGTATCTTCCTATATGAGTTATAAACCTGCAAAACGTTTTTCGACTGATGCCACTGAAGCCAGTTTGTTAAATATTTTACAAGAATAATCCCTACAATAAATCTAAAAATAATTGTCATTAATGGTTCCACATGAATGATTTTTGGCTGAATTATGGAGATTGAATTGAGTCATTTTACCATATATGTTAGCTGTGTGATGCTGTTACATCTAGCCTGGCACCAGTTTATCAGCATCTATTACATCATGCCACTAGACATTAAGATTTCAGGTTATCTTTGGTTAATATTGACAAGAAAGTTTTTATAAGCTTTAAAAAAATTTAGATTTATGATTTAAGTTATTCATCATACCAGGCAATGTTACAATCATGGATATTCTGCTCTCTGTGGCTATATAAAGACAACTCTTGGATTATAAATTATTGGTATCCCTACTCAACTTAATTCAAGAATTTGCCATCAATGAGATATATCTGTATTTTAATTTTGCAATCAGTATGCATCCATAATAATTTTACATATATTTCTGAATTCTTTTTTTATAAAAAAAAGTCAGCTGAAAAGCATTTTGTATTGGGAAAATAAATTTCAAAGTTATTTCAAGTAGGGACCACTTTTGCGTACAGATGGCAGCACTTGGTATTCCTTTGGCAGATTGTCAGTGCCTTGATGTTGGCCATTAACCAGGATGATGTCAGCTCTATAAATAGTTTTGGCACAGTGCCAGGATCGGAAGAAGTGCAGCGAGGTATAGGTCAAGAGTTCACTCAGTGCAGTAGCTGCATTCTATTTATAGCTTTGGCAGACTGCTGACTGCATCATATTTGGCACCAAAGTTCAGCCTGAAT
The DNA here is from genome assembly GCA_026874595.1 of Sipunculus nudus. Classification (NCBI taxonomy): domain Eukaryota; kingdom Metazoa; phylum Annelida; class Sipuncula; order Golfingiida; family Sipunculidae; genus Sipunculus; species Sipunculus nudus. The sequence continues at coordinate 41,994,658 of CM049312.1, forward strand.
CTATTTATAGCTTTGGCAGACTGCCAACTGTGTCAGATTATGCAACAGGTCAAGAGTTCACTCAGTGCAGCCAGGTACAGGTCATAAGTTCACTCAGTCTAGCCAGGTGCAGGTCAAGAGTTCACTCAGTGCAGTAGCTTGAGGCAGCAATTTCTCACAGGTCACTTGGGGGCAACTGCCTTACTCACCTAAGCCTTGTCAGCCCAGTGCATCAAACTTTGGGGAAGTTTGATGTATTGGACTGATATTTTGACCTGTCTATGCGTCATTTACAAGACAGGTGGTGCCACCTACATTGACTTTTGCAGTGTATGAGCCTGCTTATTTCTACAGAGGAATTTGATACATCAACCTAAAATTGGGCATGTTTATACATATCGGGTAGCTTTATAGTGTACAAGACTGGTGGCGCCACCTACAATAATTTTTGCACAGTGTATGTCCCTGCTTTTATTTTACAGGAGGGGTTTGACATATCAGTCTGACATTGGGCATATGTATATATCTCTTCGTTGTATATAAGACTGGTGGTGCCAGCTAAAATCATTGTATCCGCCAAAACAGGGTTATGCGAATACTATGTTTTCAGTCGGACGCAGACGCTGCAGCCATCACTGCATAGGTTTCCGGAGAACTCCTTCATAACCACTGGGCAGAATTTTTTAAAATTCGGAATTATGATCGTTCACATATGAACTGGCACGCCCTCATTTTTGGTTGACCTCTGACCTTTCCTCTCTGCCCAGCGTCCATTTGTGCATCTGTTTCCACACATAAACCCACATATCTCAGGAACCGTTTGACCGATAAGGCTAAAGATTTTGCACAAATGTAGCCCTTGGAAAGCTTTATAACATACACTAAATATGGTGGCGCCACCTGCAACCATTTTTGCACAGCGTCCATCTGTTCATCTGCCTTGGAATAAAAACACTCATATCTCTGCATTTTTTGGACTTATCCACCTGAAATTTTGCATGTGTATAAATCCTGGACAGCTTCCTTGATTTTATGACAGGTGCCGCCACCTACATTCATGTTTAAGCAGCAGACGTCCAAGCTCATATCTCAAGAACCGTTCGACCAGTTGGGCCAAAATTTTGCATGTTTATAGATCTCACATAGCTCTTTATCATACGCAAAACTGGTGGCGCCACCTGCAATCATTTTTGCACAGCGTCCGTCTGTTTGTTTGCCGTGGGATAAAATCACTCATATCTTGGCAGTGGTATGACATATCTGCCTAAAATTTGGCATGTTTATACTTCTTGGATAGCTTTCTCGATTCTGTGGCAGGTGGCACCACCTCCATTCAGATTTATGCTGCAGACATCCAAGCTCATATCTCAGGAACCATTTGACGGATTAGGCAAAAATTTTGCATGTTTATAGTTCTCACATAGCTCTTAATCATACACAAAATTGGTGGTGCCACCATTTTTGCACAGCTTCCATCTGTTTGTCTGCCGTGGGCTAAAATCACTCATATCTCAGTAGTGGTGTGACTTTTCTGCCTAAAATTTTGCATGTTTATACATCTTTGATAGCTTTCTCGATTCTGTGGCAGGTGGCACCACCTATATTTATGTATACGCTGCAGACATTCAGGCATATATATAAGGACTGGTTAGACATATCCCCCTGAAATTTTGCATGTGTATTGATCTCACATAGCTCTTAATCATACACAAAATTGGTGGCGCCACCTGCCACCTTTTTTGCACAAGACCTTTTGTTTGTCTGCCATGGGCTAAAATCACTCATATCTCAGTAGTGGTTTGACTTATCTGCCTAAAATTTTGCATGTTTATACTTCTTGGATAGCTTTCTGGATTTTGTGACAGGTGGCGCCACCTCCATTCACGTTTAAGCAGCAGACATCCAAGCTCATATCTCAGGAATCATTTGACCGATTAGGCAAAAATTTTGCATGTTTATAGATCTCACATAGCTCTTAATCATACACAAAATTGGTGGTGCCACCATTTTTGCACAGTGTCCGTCTGTTTGTCTGCCGTGGGCTAAAATCACTCATATCTCAGTAGTGGTGTGACTTATCTGCCTAAAATTTTGCATGTTTATACATCTTTGATAGCTTTCTCGATTCTGTGGCAGGTTGCACCACCTATATTTATGTATACGCTGCAGACATTCAGGCATATATATAAGGACTGGTTAGACATATCCCCCTGAAATTTTGCATGTGTATTGATCTCACATAGCTCTTAATCATACACAAAATTGGTGGCGCAACCTGCCACCTTTTTTGCACAAGACCTTTTGTTTGTCTGCCATGGGCTAAAATCACTCATATCTCAGTAGTGGTTTGACTTATCTGCCTAAAATTTTGCATATGTATACAACTTGGACAGCTTTCTCGATTTTGTGGTAGGTGGCGCAACCTACCTACACAATTCGGCTGCAGACATCCAGGCTTTTATGCAACACACCTCACTCTATTTCCCCTTGCCACTCAATCCATGCCTCACTTCACCCGTTCCACTCTGATTTTGGCGGATACACATAGTCCCTTGTTGACTACCAATATTCTAGTTTTTGTGTTATGTGCACCCATGCCAGAATTGCAGCAGTGATGTTTGTTTAATTGTTTCTTGTTCTGAGTGTTTAGTACTTGCATTGTTCATATACATGTTACACATGTTCTTGAAAAGTAATGGTCCAGCATTGAAGCATTATACCTGGTGTAATCTCATTGCACAGGTTCGCATTAGGCCTGTAGGCCTTGTTATTGTATTACCATAATTGTAACGCTGTTTCCACTCCAATATACAAAAACTTTCCTTGAAAAAGTAATTCAAGTGTAATCCAGAAGATGCTATGTTGTGTTAATGTAGCATTTTTTAAGAAATTAATTTTCTTTTAAATGATTTTAACAGATATAATTGAACCCATCAGTATGCTTAAATTGATAAAATATGAAGCACATTATGGATAAATAAGGACACAATTAAAAATTGTGAAATCTAAATCAAGTATTATTTTTAGATATTTATTGCTTTGCAGATTTAAAAGATATATTTTATGGTAAAAAATAAATAAACATTTATATGCATGATGTGGTGTTATCTGACAAGATTGAGATTTATGATGATGCAATTGAGAATTATGAATCAACTTTTATATTCAGATATATCTGTTATATTGGAAATGTATAGAAATATAAACTTAAATTAAAAAAAAATTGATGTGATAAAAAATGAGATTTAATACAAACATTTGTTCATTATTTTCCTGCCTCAGCAGAATTTTAGATCAGGCATTGGTTGCCCTGTTTTATGTTGTTAATTAGTTATATTTCAACTGTATACATTTCATCAAAAAAATACATATATATTTAATAATATATATTATACAAAAAAATAGATTCAATTGAACAAATTTGTAAAGTACTGAAATGTCAACAGTTAATCAAAAAGCCAACTAATGATCATGGTAATAGTACAGATCATTTGTTCACAAACTGCTCACATGCTCCAGTTTCAACATTAGGAAACACATGGTCAGGTCACAAAATATTATTTGCAACAATTTCTTGCTCTTCAATACAAACCAATCATATAAACCAACCATGGCCTTTATTACCTCTTCCTCTTGCACTTGATCTCCATTTGATATTATTTGAGATTTTCAGCTGAGCACAGTGACCCATGGGTCCCTTGTTTACTGAACTCTCTTATACTTAAATATTGAAACATTGTGGATCTACCATCAGTAAGTACATATACTGATTCAGTGAATGTTGTATTTAAGGAAGAATTGCTATTAACATTTGTTACGGGCGTCACCACCCACAGAACTGGATGATGTATGGTGTGAATGGAGCGGAGATCGTATTTAACCCATCAGCCACTGTGGGTGACCTTAGGTAAGGGGAACTTGCAAATGTCATTAGATAATCTACATGGAACACAACCAGTGCTAGATTTTCATTCAGATCAAACCTGATAATTATAAGTGATAAGAAGATAAATAATTTTGAGATCAGCTTTGTAAGTGATGATTAATATCTGACTGCCAAATCGTATGTGTTTTGTAAAGTTGATCCATCATTAGAATTTTCAGAAACTTCATATCTACATATTTTTTAACATTTCATTTATTTTAATACAAATTTAAACAGTATGCTATTTCAAGCATCCAGTAACAGCAAGCAATTTTTAAGCAGGCTTATGGTAAACTACATAACAATATGTCAAGGGTGTTTTTTTTTGTCGTTCCTATATCATGTCTGTGTCCACCTTAAAACTAAAATTTTAAATTTTGATTCAATAAAAAATGTTGAATTTAATTTTTTCAACAAGGAGACTAACAGTAGAGGGAGAAAAAACATTTTTGAGGTATTGTCATGTTTTTTAATATTTGTCCACAAAAAAGTTGCTCACTGTTACTTGGTAGATGTATCACCCTCACACCAGGAGTCCCTGTATTCTTCAAGCTGATCAGGGCAGGCTTTATATATATACTGTTTTAGTTTGAAGCTTTCATAGAAAATGTTGATACATTTTTCAGAAGTGATTGTATGTTCTTTGTGTAATATTTTAAGTAACAACACTGCTTTCATTAATGAGATATATTTATCCAGTTTGTAGCTCAGCTATAACTATTAGTCATCTGAGCTACAGTCATGGTCCTTTGTCTCACCGGATGTTGGTTAACAGGGTACATTTTTAAACCGTTAGACCTACAAATCCAAAATTTGACATAGAGTTATGTGTCCCTAAGTTCTCTTACCAAACCTGAAATTGGATCAATGGGACTGTGTTCCTTCGAGAAATTACGGAAAAACCTCCATTTTCCAGTAAAAACCTATTTATTGTTACACTTATATTGTGATTTTACCAAATTCAGCTAAGTGCTGTGGCCCATGGGTCCCTTGTTCTTGACTTGGAGGCTTATCCTGAACTTGTGTTTACATTTGAAGTGAACCCCTGTGGTCTATAGAAGCCAGATGTGCTGCCATCGCCAACAGCTACTTTACATGTGCCATAAACAGAGTGGGAACGGTGAGTCATCTGTAGTCTTTGGTTTCTGTATGTTTACCTGTAGAAGTCTACATCTAAATATAGTTCACAAATAAATTAATATATAGCATTTTATATTACTTTTATGAAGTAAACATTACTTAAAATTGTCCTGACAATATTTTATTTGCAGATCTAATCAGTTACATGTTTTCTGTCCCAGGTTACCAGCATTTATTGAGGGGTTGTTCAGTGTGAAAATAGGGCTTTTTACCAGCTTAAGTACTTATTGTATCTGCCAAAACAGAGTTTTGCGGATACTATGTTTTCAGTTGCACGCCGCCGCCGCCGCGTAGGATTCCGGACAACTCCTCTGTAACCGCCAGGCAGAATTTCACGACACCCGGGATTATGTTCAGGTCACAAGATCTACAGCGCCCCGATTTTGTTTTGACCTCTGACCTTTCCTCTCTGCCCAGAGTCTGTTTGTGCGTCTGTTTCCATACATAAACCAAAATATCTCGGGAACCGTTTGACCGATCAGGAAAAAACTTTGTACAAATGTAGCCCTTGGATAGCTTTATAACATTCACAAAAAATGGTGGTGCCACCTGCAACCATGTTTGCACAGTGTCCATCTGTTCATCTGCCTTGGGTTAAAATCCCTCAAATCTCTGCAGTGGTTTGACTAATTCACCGGAAATTTGGCATGCGTATACATTCTGGATAGCTTTCTTGATTTTATGACAGGTGGTGCCACCTACATTCGCGTTCATGCTGCAGACATCCAAGCTCATATCTCGGGAACCGTTTGACCGATTTGGCCAAAATTTTGCATGTTAATAGATCTCACATAGCTCTTTATAATATGCAAAACTGGTGATGCCACCTGCAACCATTTTTGCACACCATCTGATTGTTTGTCTGGCGTGGGATGATATCACTCATATCTCGGCAGTGGTTTGACATAACTGCCTAAAATTTTGCAGTTTTAAACATCCTTGAAAGCTTTCCTGATTTTATGACAGGTGGCGCCACCCACTTTCTAGTTTATGCTGCAGACATCCCAGCTCATATCTTGGGAACCGTTTGACCGATTGGGCCAAAATTTTGCATTTGTATAGATTTCACATAGCTCTTTATCATACACAAAACTGGAGGGGCCACCTGCAACCATTTTTGCACAGCGTCTGTTTGTTTGCCACAGGCTAAAATCACTCATATCTCTGTAGTTGTTTGACATAACTGCCTAAAATTTTGCAGGTTTATACATCCTGGACAGCTTTTTTGATTTTATTTCAGGTGGTGCCACCTACATTCTAGTTTACACTGCAGACATCCAAGCTCATATCTCAGGAACCTTTTGACCGATTGGCACAAAATTTTGCTCTTTATCATACACAAAACTGGAGGGGCCACCTGCAACCATTTTTGCACAGCGTCTGTCTGTTTGTCTGCCGTGGGATAAAATCACTCATATACATATAGTGGTTTGACCTATTGCCTAAAATTTTGCATATGTATACAACTTGGACAGCTTTCTGGATTTCTGGTAGGTGGCGCAACCTACATACACATTTCGGCTGCAGACATCCATGCTTATATGCAAAACACCTCACTCTATTTCCCCTTACCACTCAAACCATGCCTCACTTCACCCGTTCCACTCTGATTTAGGCAGATACACGTAGTCGCTTGTTGACTACCCGTATTCTAGTTACTTTTTAATTTAATGAAATATTAGCATTACGTCAGAAGCAATTTTTCAACAAAAGGTAAAATAAATTACTACCTTGAACTTAATACCAAAAAGGATTTTCATTTACACAAAGACATACAGCAATAGCTTGATGTATGAGTTAGCTGTTAATTTTTCCAACGCATGAAAACTGAGGAAAATATTTGAATGCAAAATCTTGTTTAACAGTAATGAATGAATTGCTCTAACAGTTACAAATACTATGACTGGTAAAAATTTGAGCATGCTTGTTTAATTTTCTGTTAAGTTTGTCTTACTTCTTGTAGGAACATTTCCCAAATGAGTTTACCTCTGGCACAGGAGAGCCAGGTATGTGGTAAATATTGGAAGTCCTTTCCCCATATAAAAGATAGGCTTTGCGCCAGTGTAACTTTGCCATAATTCCATATATGTATTTGGTACTTATGCATATGTAGTTCATATGTGTAATGCAGCTAGAAGAAGGATGATTCCATTAATATGTATGCATATGCAGAATGTATGCAGCAAAATTCAGCCTGTGCTATAGAGCTGCATGAGTAGAGAAGTCATCTACCAGAGGAATACTCTATTGCTCATGTCAAAGTTTGGAATTTCCCCATCTGTTAGCATGTCTATGCTTTTCAGTTGCTATTGTGAGCGATCAAAATGTGCTGTATATGCATATGTACAACATACACAAAGGGAATCACTCAAAGAGAATATAATGTGTGTGATTCTTAGCTGCTATGTAATGCATAGGCACATATGGAATGCTACCTTATCTCTGTTTTGGTATTTGTAGCAATGTTAACTGTGAGTTTGCTTAGCTGTTGTGATGATTTGGGCAATGATTGGCCTAAAGCATGCATATATCAAGTTTAACTGGTGGGTATATATCAACAAGTTCAACATTGAAAAATCAGGGAAAAATCTCCAATTAAGCCCAGCTTACATGAATTCATCTAAGCTATAACAATAGGCCTGAATTTGTCTGTCTTTGCAGTCATCTGTTAATATGACTCAAGTTTTAATTATTAGCCACAGAAACAACTTACTTAATATCCAAGAAAATCCATCTTGGAAACCTAAAGTTAGGTCAAGGTGACATAGATTTTGCAAACTGTAGGGCAAAACATTATTAATAATGGTGGTATGAAATAAAGCCAGAACACAGAATTTATCTGGTCATATCAATAAATTTACCATATATGCAGTAATAAAACACAAATCAGGGTATCATGTATTTTATATCATTTTAATTCTTCTATTTCCATGAAATCTATAAGTAGAATCATAAAATATATCTGCTCTAAATATCATTCTTTCAAATGGGACTTGACTTTTCGATAAAGGAAACTATTGAGTTTTGTATGGTTTAACAATTATCATTAATTAATCTTTTTCCATACATGAAATATATGCCTTGTTACATGTTACCTGTCAGATACTTATGCCAGTATAAACAAATTTATTCCTGCATCCCTTGTTTATGTTTGACTACTGTCAATATTTTCTTTCCAGCTCATAAAGACTTTGGACATTTTTATGGTAAGCACTTCACATTTCTCATATATCATGCTTGACTATTTACAGTTTTAATGACTCAGTTAACACTAAAAATTTGTGTTAAGTGATGGCTCTTTGTCTGTCAGCCAGTCATTAACAAATTTCCTCATTAGATCAAGAAACTTCTAAATTATAATCAAGATGTGTGCTGGAAAAATATCCGTTGCCACCTAAACTTTGTTCAGTTTATGTCATGTATCCAGTTCCTGCAAGCTGTAAGTCTGAAATACAATTTTGAGCATCCTGAAATTCATACTCAATTTAGTGTTAAGGGATGTTAATAAACATTTCACATTTTATAAAATAAGACTGAAAAAGAGTCCCTTACTATATTCTAGACATGTGGATATGCAAAGTATTAATTAAAACCCTCCTGTTCAGGAACCGCAGCTGAGGTAATGACATTATTTTTGATAGTCTTTTATAAACAGTGTGTGTTGCAGCAATCACATTATCATCCTTTTATCCTGTCTTATCAGAAATGTTGAATACAATGGTGCACACTTTTGTTTCATTCACTATTTTTTACCAAAACTTTTCAATTAATTACAATCACATCTTCAGCTAAGCTGGTGTTCAGTCATGATTTGTCTGTCAGCAGGGAAGAATTTGTAACTGTTAGACCAAGAAATTTCTTGCTTTCTGGTAATATCACAGACAGCTCCTGCTGAAACATCCATGCAAACCAAATTTTAAATCGAGTGTGTGACCTGTTTCTGAAAGGTTTACAGCAAAAACATAATTTTGAGCATAATGAATGTCAGGGTTTTCTGAGAATTCAAAGCTGTTGAGCAAAGCAGTACAGATGAACTTCAAAACTAAATTGACTTACCTCATTTACACATCCCCGCTGCTTTCCAAATAAAAACTAAATCACATGCAACATGTACAGTCAGACTTGATGGGTTTCTTAGTAATCACACTGAGTTCTAGAAACGTTGTACTTTGCCACCAACCTGATTGTCACCGTATCTCTTTTATCATTCATTACGAATGCCCACTATTGCCACTTGTGGCATTTACTAAAACTTATAAGTAAAATTGTTGAAACTATCTTGTTTTCAATGTTACAGCTTTTCTATGACCACGAATATTACAGATTTGAAACCAACACAAAAACTAAGCCAATTCCAGGCATTTATATGGAACTTGGTTCTTTTCCATTTCCATACATTCAGCCATGTGCTGTGATCAATCGGTCACATGATGTGAATTCACCTGTTTATAAATAAATATTGGTAAAAGTATCCAGTATCTGTTGCCTTTGCCAACTAGTTGTACTTTTCAACTGAGCACCATGACCAGTGGGTCACTTGTTTTTAAAAACTCAAACCAATAATTAATCCTTTTTAATGACCCAAAGCTCAGAATAAAAATAAGTCCAATATGTCAATATGAAGAAATGTTCATTAGGCATCAGAGGAACTAGTTCTGGAGTATACAGTATGATGAATGACATTGTCTAATAATTGATAATACAGGAAAAAGAGGAAGGTGAAACAGTTGAAAACTTCTCTCTGTAGGGTCAAGTTACATAGCTGCACCAGATGGATCCCGCACACCGGTAAGTCAGATACTGTGGTTGCCTTTTTTTTCACAAGGGTTTTAATTTCGCTATATTCACAAATGTGTAATAATCACAAATATGAAACCATCCGAGTAGGATGATCCATCAATGAATATGAACAAGAGGGGATGATGTATCGACACAAATTGATTAGTTATCAAACATTTTGAAACATTGTTTCATTAATTAGCAACCTGATCATTGAATGGTATCAAGCATTAATTAATGTAAGGCATGTGATAATCACTAAGGACTGTGACACAGTCCTGTCTTAATGACTTACAGAAATAAGTGAGGAATATTGAGATATATTCTGTATTTCTAGTAAAAAAATACACTGCTGTACCTTTATAGGTTCTGGTGCAATCATGAAAATGAAACCTCCGTGAAACATTCAAAATTGTGAAATTCCACTCTTGTGAATATAAATTAAGCCAACCACAGCTTCTTTACATCCGCAGACTAACACATTAAATGTTGTCGTTTGTTATGCATCAATTCATAAAGTATTTTTAAAGCTGGCAGCTTATTTCATGATTTCAGATTTAAAGTGGTGATTATAAGTGGTAGGCATTGGTTGTAAATTCTATTTGATGATTTGAAAGAAAAGAAGGACTGATGATTAATTATTAATTCATTATTTTATGTACCATCTGTATAACTCTGAAATATGCTGTATAGATTTATACCTAAAACTTTGACCGAGGAAATTCAGTTTAACTTGTACATTATACTGAAAGGTCAAGGTAATGGCTGGGTTGTGGACACTTATTCATTTCACAAGATAAATTTTAATGCTATTTTCTGTTTTGTGGCCTGCTTTTCTTATTTTTATCTCTGACAGAATAAGAATTTAATTGGGATGATATGACTTCTTTCGGTGTGCATACATAAATGTTTCTGATTGATTATGTAATCAGTTGTATAATCAATCATTGACATACTGTAATCGATTACTTGGCACACCATTACACCATAAGTGATTATTCCTTTTAGCTCACCTGAGTGTGGCATTTGTTCATCATCTGTTTACGGTCGTCCACCTGTCATCTGTCAGGAACCTTACAATTATATGAGAATGCTTTAGTTTTCTGATAAATGCTACCTAAGTAAGTCATGTTATTTTTAACTGGTACTTAGATTCATGATTTGCTTTGTACATTGACTTGTTAAAATTGTACTTCAAAACTGATCAAGTACATTTCAGATAATGGTAAAGTATAATTTCATCAAGGGATAAACTTGGTTTATATTTATTGGTTCATGACAGCTTGTGCACAATGTGAATATATACTTTTAATTGTTTATTTAATTTTTATATAAGTTTTATATTTTTTTAAATGAGGAATAAAATTCAATAGTTCATAGTAATATAATCATAAAAATGTAGCCCTGTCTTGTGTTAGAATATCAGTCCATGTCAGATTGCTGTACATTGATGTGGAATCAAATTCATGAATTTTACTGCTCATCCTATTCACAGACAGAGAAAGGTCCAAGGTTTTCAGAAGGAAGAGCATTTAACCTGTTCACTCTACACCTTGGATTTGCTCCTGCCCAGAAGCAGACCTTTTTATAGAATAGTTTTGTTAACACACAGAAGAATTAAAATTAACCATCAGTGAATTTAATTCATTATGTCGTCATATCTTTAAGGGTCTGTCCAGAGTAAGAGATGGTGTTCTAGTGACAGAAATGGACCTGAACCTGTGTCGGCAGGTCAAGGACAAGTGGTGCTTCAGGGTACGTGCATAAATTTTACTTTACTCCTTACAATAACTTATATTTAACGATACTTATGTATTTGCTTTCTTACATATCATCATCAAATACACTTATGTGTTCATATATTTTTAACTAATTTGTGCTTTTTAAAACAGGAGAGATTTTTCTCTGATATAAATAATGGTAAAATCGTGGAATTCAGTGTTTCTTATTTCAGCATGCTAAATTGTATTTTATTGAATATTATAGGTATTTCAAAGCTTGGATTGTAATGAAATACATGCCTCTGTATTGGGAAGCTTCTATTCCAGTGTGAGACAAAGCTTTTCTTCTAGGTTGGCTAAAATTTTATAATGAGTTCGCCCCTCGTGACATGGGGCTGCAATGTACTTAAATGTAAAGGGCGACTCAGGGGGTGCTGCTGTATATAAAGAGCCTGAGGAATAGAGTGGATTTGGCAGAGGGTCAAGTCTTTGACTTGATAAGCTATGTCGCTCATGTGGATGAAGGCTATTGGGGAAAAAGTTTTACATGGCAGTATAAAGAAAGGAAAAGAAAGCAAAGAAAAGTAAGCAGACCAAACGATGTACTGAAATTGGCATTTTATATGCATTGGATTCACAGTTCAATAGCCATTTATCATGGACTGGTAGGGCCTACTTTGACTCGTTTCCCCAGCCATTCGGGAAACTGCTCTGCCATGGCCACCATTCCCATGGTATCAGTTATCACAGGTAGTAATCATAGGCTAATATTATGAAGAATTGAAGGACATGTTACAAATAAGTGGATGCAGAGCTGAGAAACAGCTGAAGGATATCACGAAATTGTACAGCACCATGCAAACGAGAATTCATAGCAGCTTTTAATGTTATACTGACCCGGTACATAGCATGCATATATATGAAAATTGAACATTGCTGACAGCTAAAATAGGGTTATCATGTATCCCATAACAACTGGATTTTGTTGGTTCCTTTATTTATATTGCTGACTGCTGTTTTGTTTTCCGGACATAACAAGACACCTGTTCTTTGGTGCCTAAATGTTACCATTTTGATTGTCATCTTTATGATTAATGTACTGATATTTGGCATATCATATTCACAGTTTCAATAAAACCATCAAAGACACCAACATCTTCATCATACGAGTCCCTACGTACCGCGTACTCTTGTTGGGTTCGCAGCGTAGGAGATTTGCCTTTAAAACATGCATTACGCAGTGCCACCGTGTTAAGTCATCCTTCAACTCTTTTACAAAGTTGGAGCCTGTGATGCTGCTGTTTATTTAAGCAAATATATAGCATTTAAAACTTTGCAGAGAAACACTTGTCTGTCTTTTACCACTATTGCCACCCAGTTGAGCTTATTTGCAATGTTCTATGTTGAGCATTTAGTTGCCCATCACCTACTTCTCCTTATGTCCAGTTTACACGTAATTAAAAAGATATCTCTTCAGGAATACCCACCTCCCGCTGACAGATGTTAAATGAATGCTGGTGAATGTCAGCGCTTGAAATGGACCTGTATCTTTATAACAAAGGGTAAAGGTAAAAGGTTGTATTCATCGTCTAATATCACGAACAATGTCTCATCCGACTTCACATTTGCCTTCCTGGTCTTTCAGGCATGTTCATTCTTGCAGCTATTTTTCAGCCCCTTGGGCTATAATCCAAGCTGCTATATTATGCGCAAGAAAAATTTTCTTCCTAAATTAACCTGTCCCAATTGGCAGGACCCATCCCGGATAGAAAGGAGACACTCAGCTTTTTCAGCACTCTCAGTGCAAATTGTTAGTTAACCTGTGTCTGTTGAATTATCTTTGTATTTCTTCCACAGATGACTCAGCGGTTGGATATGTATGCTGAAGAATTAACCAGAGCAGTTGCCCCGGACTACCGGCCTCCAATTATCAGAGAATAACGAACTATAATGGATGTGTTTCACAGATGAATGGCAGAGGCTAAACTCTCATTTATGAAATAAAAAATACATCTGGAAAAAAATTGTCTTCACAGGCATCTCTTCCACCAACACTTCAGAAGGTCACATGAAAAGTGAATTAGACCAGCATTTCTGTTACCACTACAGGCGCGGATCCAGGTTTTTTTGGTCGTAATGTATCTTTGTGTATGAGGATACTATATAGAATGTTTGATTATATAATTAAGAAAAAATACCCACTTATATTTACCATTCTTTAAATATGATTCAACCATTAATGATGTGGTTGGGATTGAATATTCTTCAAATTATTTTCCTAAAATTTTTAAATTACTAACCTAATTTTGGTTATGGATGACATATACTCAATTTTCAATGTACCTTATTTACACCATGTTGTTTGTTCATCTGTATAAAAATGAACACACATTGATAAACTAGAAAGCAGTCATAAGGCACCTACCTGAAAACACCTATATCTACAATCAGGCCCGCCCTAGAATTTAAGTAACCAAAATACAAACATTCCACATTAATCAACCGAAATTCATTTACAACATTTGGTGCTATTTAATGTCAAATTTTGAGACAAATGTCTATCGCCCAAAAATATCTCAAAAGTTCAAAGAAAATAAAGAACGTTTTGAGATTCTGTGTACGTAGTTTTGTACAAGCTCAGACGGACTGATGATGAATTTAACTGAGTGTGATGTATCTGGCTGTCAAGATTTCCATCTATACATAACTTTGTTATAATGCCAGGAATGGATGAAGGGACACGTGCAACAATCAGCATGTAATAAAAATTCTAATAGCTGTTGATTTTCATTTTATTTATTGTTGCTGAAAGCATAATTCATATTTTTTTTCGAATATGAGGTGTAGACCGACAGAACTACCAAAATCAAGTCCATGTATATTAAATTCAAAATCTAGTTTTAGGCATTATGACCAAATGTGCTGGCCTGCCTTACCATGAGCGTGGGGCGTTCACCGCTCAGGATTACGATGCCGTACATGAACGTGCGGCCAGAACTTTTCCATGAACGCGAATATACTGCTATGCGACGGCGTCACGTTGGCGGTCAGAATCGCTCTGATGTTTAAACGTGTAGCCTTTCCTTTTACGCTGGTTACAACCGTGCGGCGACAATCGCGCATATAGCGATTTCTGGTGTATAAAACCTTCGTAAATAGAACGCCCCATCGTCGAAAAAAAGCCCAAAGAAAAATGATGGGTGGTTTAAAAAATAATAGATCTTGTATTTTACTTGTAAATCTACGCTTGTTTATTATAAGTTATATTAGGTCTTTCATATCTTTTTGCAATAAACAGTGTACAATTATTTCAACTCGTTCCATGTTCATTCCCCGTTGTTTATGATTTTGAGAACATTTTATTAAATATTAAAACAATATACTGTACCGTGTGTAAGTTATTTTAAAGTGCGACTCGAAAATGGAATCGTGCAACAATATAAAAAAAATCGCGAATGTTTTTAACCCCGCAAATATGTAGCCAGTATGTAACACAGTATATGTTTGAAAACTCCTGCAAATGAGTAACAGGACACTCGAGAGACGAAAACGGGGGCAATCGTGAATGAGTTTGTAAAATATACATGGTGCTGTGATACTGTGATTGTCTTTTTATTTGCAAGTGTTTAAATTTTGCGATATTCATTTCCCGAATAAGATGTCTCATCTACTCAGGTGATCCGTCATATACATGACAGCCTCATTGGCAAAGCGTATCAGTTATCCATTGGTGTGTTGCAGTAAGGTGACTTTAAGGTGATTTAAGTTATGTAGGTGACTTAAGCGCAGGGGCATCTGTGTGTCACTAAGGTAACCATTATGACGTCACAATTGTAACAATGGTATTTAGGCCCGCTACTGGGCTAAAGTCCAGTAAAATGTTATTGCAATAGGCCCCTGGCCAGTAGCATGGTTCGACCAAAGAGTGATATTATAAATAATACTTTATAGTATTATAATCAGTAAATTAAAGTTAGATAATATGACATAACAATAATGAACAAGATTGTTACTCGTTAGTTGATCCCTTTGTTCCTCCTCGGATGGTTTAGATTTACTCATTTGCATATTGAATGATCAAATAATGGCTATACTCTGTTATGACATAGTAATTTCTCGAAAATGTACCCTCGCGAAAAGAATTGAAACTTGTAAATCACGAAAATTTTATCTCGCGTATATGTAACCAAGCACTGTGTTTAGTGGCAGATATACGATTGCAACTATAAAAAACAGCTGTAATTGTAAAATGTAGTTATCACCAAGCATTAATTAACATTGAAATAAATGTTAAAAGTGTTCATTTTTTATCAGAAAAATAGTGTAAAGGATCATTTTGCCAACAATGGTGACGACCACCCATGGTATAATTTTGCATATCGATCACTGGATTAACATGTCTGCAAAATTCATGATAAAAGCTGCTGCAGATTTTAGCTCAGCTGACTGTAAGTCATCTGAGCTATAGCGATCACTCTTTGTCCGTCGTCCGTCCGGCCGTCTGTCCGTTAACAAGGCACAAATCGTAACCACTGGACCTGGAATCTTCTAACTTTACATCCATAAAAAATCTCCTTGGAAACCTGGAATTAGGTCTCTTTTACCCATATTCGTCATATATATCCAGAATTACTTAAAATTTGATACAAAAGCTCAAATATCTGAACAACTAATGCATAGATCACCGTGATTCTTGAATATTAATCAAGAATATTAATCATGGAGTGTTTCATCAGATTCTGCAGAATGGTGGCGCCACCTTTATTTTTTTTTACGATTTTTAGCTCAGCTGACTATAAGTCATCTGAGCTATAGTCGTGGTCCATTGTCCGTCGTCCGTCAGTCTATCCGTCCGTCCGTCCGTCCGTAGATGTGGCAGGTTTTGAAACCGTAAGACCTAGGAATCCAAAATTTGGTATAATGTTAGATGTCCCAAAGATCTATCAAGCCGAAAACTGGGTCTTTGCGACTTCCTTCCTTTGAGAAATTAAGGAAAAACCTCAATTTTTTATTAAAAACCTATTTTCACAATTCAGGACTGCCTAATATCAAAACCACTCATCTGTTTTTCCTCATATTTACCATAAATAATCCTCTATATACTTCCTATGTACATGCCAGAAATGAGGCCTGTATTATATAATTTAAAAAAAGTTATGGGCCCAAACATAATGCATTTTGTAAATAATCAGGAAAGAAATTTGATCTCTTAACACAAAACTTGTTAAAGCTAAGCACTTTTTTTCCAGTAATATAACTTTTATTAATCATAATTAAATTGTATACCCAAAATTAGAACAAAATCTTTTAAATTTTCTAAAATATTAGCAAAATTAAAAAATTGGTACCTTAAATTTTGCCCAACTTTGACCATGGCACGTTTTTTTCCTGTAACTGCTGTGAATTTAATTTTCAAAGCATGTTTTTTGTTAGCATTTCAACTGTTAACGTCAAAAATTTGAAACCAGTTGATCAAAAACTGTAGATTTTATTCAAGTTTTCAAGCACCATGTCACATTGTTCACATCAAGCAAGTGTTATGCAATTTGCTAGAGCTCAGCTCCCCAGCTTCAGCTCTAAGTTCCTTAAATTTGGCATACAGTTAGATGTCTCCAAAATTCCCTACCATGCCAAGAATTTGGTCACTAGGACTTAATTCCTTCGAGATATTAATGAAAAACTTCATTTTTACATTAAAACACATTGTTACACTTCATAACTGCCTAATATCAAAACCACTGATCTGACTTTGAACATATAATATATAGAATTTTTTTCTATACATTTGCTATGCACATGCCAGAAATGATATCAGTATTGCGTAACTGTTTTAAGTTATGGGCCCAAACATAATGCACTTTGTAAAAAAAAAAACAGGAAAAATATTTACTCACGTTACATAAAACTTATTGAAGCTAGAGAATTTTTTTCAAGTATATAACTTTGTTTAATTAAGATTCAATTGTATACCCAAAGTTAGATCTGTATTTTGTAAATTTTATAAGTTATTAGCACAAACATAAAATCAGTACCTTAAATTTTACCCAACTTTGACCAAGGCATGTTTTTTTCCTGTACTGTTGATTTAATTTTCATAGCATGTAAACGTAAGTATTTAATTTGTTTTAATCTGAAATTTGAAAATAAAAGGTTGAAAATTAGGCTAGTTATTGAATTTTATCTTGAGGCTCTATTGTAGTCACTTGCTTTGTTCCAGATGCAGGTAGGCCACTCCAGGTCACTCTAAGTCAGCTATGCCAGGGTTCCTGATTTGTTACAGTCACTGGGGGAGATCCCCTGCTGTGACAGGTGTACAATTGTTCTCATATCACACCCCATCCCCCCCCCCCCCCCCCCCCCCCCGCCCATGAATATATAAATATACATTTGTATGCATGATGTGGTGTTATATGACAAGATTGAGATTTATGATGATGCAATTTAGAAATATGAATCAACTTTTATATTCAGAAATATATGTTATATTGGAAATGTATAGAAATTAAATTTAAAAAAAGGAGGATCTAATGCAAACGTGTTTATTATTTTCGATCCTCAGCAGAATTGGAGATCAGGCTTTGTTTGCCCTGAATGTATATGCCAAAGTGTTGTTAATCCCACCATCCCCCCCCCCCCCCTCCCCTGGCTGTCATTGGTCCTTTGCACCTCACTGTCACCTTTGCACTGGGACATTAGTTTAATTGCAAATGTGTACAATTTTTTTAATTTGAAAAATAATTGGATTAGAAAAAAAATAAGATCTCATTGAAACATATTCTTGCCTCAGGAGAATGGAACCTAAAGTGATCAGCTCTGTCTGTCCATCATCTCTCATTTATCATTAAATATATATATTAATTATGAAATTTTTCCTCTAAGCACTGTTGAAATAACTTTCATATGCTGTATGTGTATGGATTTAAGCTATTAAAGTCTGAAATTTGAATATTTAATTTAATTTTGCAGATGAAAAACTTTAAAATATTAAAATATATTATCAACTTTGTTTGTCTAACAGTCTGTCTGTCCTTTTTTAAATATTATGTAATTGTGAATGAACTATTTAATCCTGTAAGTATTGTTGAATTAAGTGGAAATCCTATATGTATATACACTATATTAATACAGAGATGTTGTAACTCCCATCATTCCAGCCCCCCCCCCCCCCCCCCACCACCACCACCACCAAGTCCTTGCATCTGGGGACTGGGGACATCAGTTATATTTCAACTGTATACATTTTATAAAATAAAAAATACATATATTTAATATTATATATTATGTAAAATAGATCCAATTGAGCAAATATGTAAACTACTGAACTGTCAACAATTTATCAAAAAGCCAGCCAATGATCATGGTAATAATATACATCTTATGTTCACAAACTGCTCACATGCTTCAATTTTGACATTAGAGAATGCATGGTTTGGTCACAAATATTATTTGCAACAATTTCTTACTCATCAATACAAACCAATCATGTCAACCAGCCAGGGCATATATTACCTTTTCCTCTTAGACTTGATCTCCATTTGATATTATTTTCGACTTTTACCTTCAAAGTCAACTTCAGCTGAGCACAGTGACCCATATTTATAGCACCATGTCTTGAATGTTTACATCAAGTCTTTGGTTAACAGTGTTCTAGGCTGTTACATAACACCTTCACTCCTTGCCTAATGCTTCTGTGAGTGTCTGGGTCAGGCTGGGTCAGGTAGTAATTACCAGAGAGCCTTTCTCCTCTCTCTCTTTCTCTTTCTCTGGCAGTCTAGCTCTCTTTCTCTCTCTCTTTCTCTCTCTCTCACCCCTATGCCTCCCTTCCTCCCTCCACCCCATTCTGTTGACAGGTACTATCAACCTGATTTATTAGATATATATGTTGATGCAATTAAGAAATGTGAATCAACTGAAATATTCACATATATATGTTGTACTATAAATGTATAGTTACATTTTCAAACCTGAAAAAAATGATGTTATAAAAAAAGGAATTTATGTAAAAATTGGTCATAATTTCCTGGCTCAGAAGAATGGGAATTAAAATGATTTGCTTTGTTTCTCTAGCTATCTGCCTGTTTTAAATATTTAATAATTATGAATAAGCTTATAATCACTGATTAATTAAATTTCATATCCTGTTCGTATATGCAAGGGTATTGTAACTCCCACAATCCCATTCCCCCACCCCACTAAGTCCTTGCTCCTTGGCACTGTGAACAATAGTTCTATTGCTATAGCATAAAATGTAATAATTTGAAGAAAATATATACAGAGAGACAGAGGCGTTGTAACTCCCATCATAACCCCCCCCCCCCCCCATCAAGTCCTTCCGCCTGTGGAGTGGGGACTTTATAGCAACTGTATACATATCATAAAATGGAAAAAAAAGTTTATTAAAAAAATTGGATTTCATCAGACATGTGTAAAATGTTGAACTGTCAACAGTCTGTCAGAAAGGTGTCCAATGGAAACGCATGGTCAGATCTTAAAATATTATTTGCAACAATTTCTTCAATCATATTAACCAACCATATCCTAGATTACCTCTTTCTCTCGGACTCTATCTACATTTCATAATATTTTAGATTTTAACCTTCCAGGTGTTTAAGTACTGTTGAATGCTCAGTCCCTCTCTCTCCATCTCCTTTTCTCTCTACATCCAACCCTCATTGCTGCCCACACTGTTTCCTTCTCCGAACCCCATCCCAATGTCAGCCTCAGTAAATGAGAACAAGATGAATCAGATATATTCATATTTTTATATATTGTATAACTATTTGTTACCTATGTACATGTTAGAAATTATGTCAATATTGTGTAATATGTAGACGTGGTGGGCATCAATATAATGTACCTTGTCAAGACCTAAGAGATATCATGTCATACAGTCACAATTCATAAATCCCCTCTTCAGCATAGTTAATCATAACATTTTATCTGTCAAATTGAAATCTTGCGGACTTCCATACACTATAGATCCTTCAACAAATAGCCTTATCATCATTCTACCACTGCTTAGTGTACTGTCATTGCATTCATATTTGCTCAAATATATCCCTATTTTCCACAGCTCCCAAATAAATAAAAAAAAATATTTACTCCATATTAATCCATCAGTCAGGTTATTTCTTACATCATTTTTCTCACATATTACATTATATTCCTTTATAATAGCCTAACATGTCCATGATATTCATAAGGTTTGTCGACTAAATATAGTATCACAATGGTGATACATTTATAGTCCAATCATGATCAGCTGAGCGCCGTGACCCGTGGGTCCCTTGTTTTTTCTCTGTTTGAGACCTTAAAAGATGCCGTCATCTGTTAACAGGGCACAAATCGTAAATGCGGGACCTGGAATCTTCTAACTTTACATCCAGATAGGTCCATGAAAAGTCTCCTTGAAAACCTAGGATTAGGTCTCAGATACCCATATTCTTCAAGGTATGGGGCTGTGAAGTACCCCCCAAAATAATGAAAAATTTGTTACAAAAGCTCAAGTATCTGAACAACTAATGCATTGATCACCATGATTCTTAGCATGAATATTGATCATGGGGTGTTACATCAGTTTTTAGCAGAAGGGTGGTACCCCACAGAATCTTCTGTCTCGACATGCAGGGAGGCCCATGAAAAGTCTCTGGAATTAAGTCTCTGTTACCCATAACCTGTGAGCTATGGGGCTTCCAACCCCCCCCCCCCCCCCCCCCCCCCCCCCCCGGAATAACTAAAAATTTGATATAAAAGCTCTGTCTGAACAACTAGTGCATTAATCGGCATTATTCTTTGCATACATATGCATCATGGAGTGTTTCTTCAGTTTCTGATGACTGGTGGCGCCACTTGTATTTTTAGCGAACCTGTGAGCTTATGCGATGGTGTGGCGTCGTCCGTCGGCCGTCGTTCGTCGTCCGTCGTCTGTACGTTAACCCAAACTTGAAAACGGCAAGAGTTAGCATCACGAAATTTTATGCAAAAAATTAGTCATCTAAAAAACTCATTTGGATTTTGCTTATTTTTGGCTAACTGCATTTTCTTAAATTTTATAGGGAAAAAGCAAAAAAAAAACTTTAAAAATCTTCTTCTCCGAAACTGTTCAGCCAAATTGTCCAATATTTCACAGAAATGATTCCTGGATTAATCTTTCTCAAGTTTGTTCGAATGGTTTAAGTTCGGTGATTTTTGGCTGAGTTACAGGAAGTTGAACTTAGTCATCTGTCCAAAAAAGCATACTAAAATTACAATCTCAGAAACGGCTGAAGCTATCATCACCAAATTTTATGCCAGTGTTGGTCACGTGAGTCATATCTGAATTTGAGGTGAAGATGGCGCCACCTGCATCGGCCTTTATTGTAGGGGGGTTATCAGTGCCTGTATCATACTGACGGCTACAAAAAAAACTTCTTCTCTGAAACCATATGGCCAAATTGTTTAATATCGCACAGAAATTAGCCTAGGGTAGTGCTTTCTGAAGTTTGTTCAAATGGTCTCAGTTCAGTGACTTTTGGCTGAGTTATGGGAAGCTACATTTAGTCATGCTGTAACAGCCGATTTTAGCTCAGTGGCTACAAAGATCTTCTCAAAAACCACTGGGCCAAATTCTTAAATCTCACACATTAATTATCATTAGATGTTGATAATTCAAGTTTGTTCAAATGGTTTTGGTTCAGTTATTTTTGGCTGAGTTATGGGAAGCTTAACTTAGCCATTTTGCTGTATTTTCCCATATGAGTTATAAACCTGTAAAACAATTTTTAACTAATGCCACTAAGGCCAATTAGTTTAATAATTTACAAGAATAATTCCCTGAATAATTCTTATAATAATTGTCTATTATGGTTCCAAAGAATGAATTTTGGCTGAATTATGAAGATTGAATTGAGTCATTTTACCATATATGTTAGCTGTGTGAAGCAGATACATCTAGCCTGGCATCAGTTTATCAGCATCCATTGCATCATGCCTCTATAGACATATAGATTTCAGGATATCTATGGTTAATATTGACAAGAATGTTTTTTTAAAAGCTTTTAAAAAATGTAGATTCATGATTTTAGATATTCCTCATGTCAGACAATGTTTCCAATCACAGGTATACAGCTCTCTGTGGGTATATAAAGACGGCTGTACATGGATTATAAATAATTGGTAACCATACTCAACTTAATTCAAGATTTTGCCATGAGTGAGATGTATCTGTATTATAATTTTGCATTTAGTATGCATCTGTAGTAATTTTTAGCGAACCTGTGAGCTAATGTGATGATGTGGCAGTGTCTGTCGTCTGTACGTTAACCCATACTATTTTGAAAACAACTGGAGCTAGCATCATGAAATTTAATGCAAAAAATTAGCCATCTTAAAAATTCTGCATTTTCTTAGATTTTTTAGAGAAAAAGCTAAAAACCTTAAAAAATCTTCTCCTCCGAAACTGTCAAGCCAAATTATTCAGTATTTCACAGAAATAATCTTTTATACCATCTCTCTCAAGTTTGTTCGAATGGTTCAAGTTCGGTGAATTTTGGCCGAGTTACAGGAAGTTGAACTTAGTCATCTGTCCAAAAAAGCACACTAAAATGACAGTCTCAGAAACGGCCGGAGCTATCATCACCAAATTTTATGCCAGTGTTGGTCACATGAGTCATATATGCAATAATCTGTCACATATAAAATTTTGTGGGATTCAGCTTATTTTTTTTTTTTACTTTCTGCATTTACTTAGATATTATAGGGAAAAAGCTGAAAAACTTTTAAAAGTCTTCATGTAAATGGTCCAGGCAAATTGTTCAATATTTAACAGAAAAGATCCCAGAGATTTGATGAATTTTAGTGGAGTTACATGAATTTGAACAGTCATTTGGCCAAGTAAGCATACTGACAAAGTAATCTCAGAAATGCAGAAGCTAGCATTACCAAGTATTGTGCAAATGTTGGTCACATGACTCATATTTTAAGTTGCAGATTTTGTGGTGCCACCTACATTGACCTGTTTTTTATGGGCAAAACCTCACAATTTTAGTCTCTTTCAGCTTAAAATGATAATGATGAAACTTTCAAGTTGAATCGTTCAATTTTTCCAAAGAACTATCCTAGGACATGGTTCTTTCAATCATATCAGAAAAGCTTAAGTTGGTCTTATGTCTATTTCAAACTGAGGACTGCAAAAACTGTTCTTCTACAAAATCATTGTTTCAATTATAACTTCTGTAACATTGCACAAAATTATTCTTAGGTGGCCTTTGTTCAAGTTTACTTGAATGATTTTTCGCAGAATTATTGGACCTTTAACAATAAAAGGACTGCATCTTTCACATTCTAGATATTTTGATAACAAGTTTTTGAATATGTCAGCTTTAAAAAAAAGCATTTTAGCCGAAGTCTTTCAGTATGTGTTAACAGTTTAACCATCAGGCCAAGATTGTGTATCTTTAATAGGTTGAGAAACTGCCAACTGTTTCAGATTTGGCAACAGATCAAGAGTTCATTCAGTGCAGCCAGATATAGGTCAAGAGTTCAACCAGTGCAGCCAAGCACAAGGCATGTGATCACCTCATGGGTGACATGTGAACACCTCATGGGCACCATGTGATCCCCTCAGGGCAGGGCCCCTGCATGAGCTTATGCAATGGTGTGGCTACTATTTCAGATTTGCCAACAGGCTAGAGGTCAGTCTGGATCTATTTATAGCTCTGTCAGACTGCCAACTGTATCAGATTAGGCAACAAGTCAAGAGTTCACTCAGTGCAGCCAGGTATGGGTCAGGAGTTTACTCAATGCAGTAGCTGCATTCTATTTATAGCTATGGCAGAGTGCCAACTGTGTCAGACTATGCAACAGGTCAAGAGTTCACTCAGTGCAGCCAGGTACAGGTCAAAAGTTCACTCAGTCTAGCCAGGTTCAGGTCATGAGTTCACTCAGTGCAGTAGACTGAGCCAGTAAATTTGTCACAGTTCACTCGGGGCAACTGCCTTTCTCACCTAAGCCTGGTCAGCCCCATGCATCAGACTCAAGGTAAGTTTGATGTATTGGCCTGATATTTGACCTGTCTATGTGTCTTTGATGGCATTCTCGTTCGCAAGACAGGTGTCGCCAACTACAATGACTTTTGCACAGTGTATGTGCCTGCTTATTTCGACAGAGGAATTTGATATATCAGCCTGAAATTGGGCATTTATATACTTATCGAATAGCTTTGTCGTATACAAGACTGGTGGTGCCACCTACACATATTTTTTGCACAGTGTGTGTTCCTGCTTATTTTCAGGAGGGGTTTGATATATGAGTCTGAAATTGGGCATATGTATATATCTCTGATAACTTTGTTGTATACCAGACTGGCGGTGCCAGCTACAATCATTTTTGTGTTGTGTGCACCCAAGTGATGTTTGTGTAATTGTTTCTTATTCAGAATTTTTAGTACTTGCATTGTTCATATACATGAGAAGTAATGGTCCAGCATTGAAGCATTATACCTGGTGTATTTCCATATGCACAGGGTCGCATTAGGCCTGTAGGCCTTGTTTCGATTTTTCACGATTTTTTATCTCTATTTTGAGACCTTTAAAGATGCGGTCGTCCCTTAACAGGGCTCAACGTATAACCATTGGCCCTAGAATCTTCAAATTTGACATCCAGGGAGATCTTTACAGGTCTCCTTGGAAACGTAAATTAAGGTCTCTGTTACCCATATTTTCTGAGCTATGGGGCTTATAAGCACCCCTCAGAATAATTGAAAATTTGATACCAAAGTAGGGCACAAATCATTACCATGGGGCCCAGAATCTTCTAACTTGACATCCTGAGAGTTCCTAAAAGGTTCTCCCCAGAAACCTGAAATTGGGTCACAGTTAACCTATATTTTCAGAGTTTTGGGGTAAGTTTGAGCACTCCAGAAATAATGCAAAATACACACAAATTGCCAGTAACCTGAAATTGGGTCACAGTTAACCTATATTCTCAGAGTTTTGGGGTAAGTTTGCGCACTCCAGAAATAATGCAAAATACACACAAATTGCCAGATTCCTCATGAAAGGCTGGTTGGATTGTCATCGAATTTGTTGTGCATATGGGTCTTGATGAACTTAAGCTAAAATGCATCAACAATGATGTCACCTATCTTAATTAGTTGTCTGTGCAAGGACATATTATCAACATGTCAGTCGGCTGAGCGTCATGACCCACGGGTCACTTGTTGGGATATTTGATAACCGTCGGCGGATCGTCGAATAAAAGATAAATATTATAAAATCCCGTCAGCATCAAGAAATTGTAGATGACACCACCGGTCTTTAGCATCATTTAAAATTGCTCCATATCCGTTGACATACAGATAATGTGACAGTGCGTCTACCCTATCTAAAATTTCTGTTATTTTAAGTTGGCTTAAAAGGCAAAAACCCTTATATCAAAAATCAATCCAAAAGTTCATTAAAAACTCATGATGTATAAATCATGTTAACCTGGTACAGTATTCTTTTTGATGGTATTTATATTTGTAAACTTTCCATTCATTTTCAAAATTATATTTTAACATTTTGAAAAATTTTATAATTTTAAAAGGAACACTATTTTAAGAATCCAGTAACAGTGAGTCATATTTAAGTGGACTAATATTAATACATGACAATATCTCAAAACAATGTTTAGCTCAGCTGACTATAAGTCATCTGAGCTATAGTCGTGGTCCGTCGTCCGTCCGTCCGTCTGTCCGTCCATCCGTCATTAGATGTGGCACGTTTTGAAACCGTTAGACCTAGGAATCCAAAATTCGGCATAATGTTAGATGTCCCCAAGATCTCCGACCAAGCCGAAAACTAGGTCTTTGCGACTTCGTTCCTTTTAGAAATTTAAAACCTATTTTCACACTTCAGGACTGCCTAATATCAAAATCATTCATCTGTTTTTAGCAAACCTGTGAGCTTATGCGATGGTGCGGCGTCGTGCGTCGTGTGTCGTGAGTCGTGTGTCGTATGTCGTGCGTCGTGCGTCGTCTGTACGTTAACCATAGCTATCTCGAAAATGGCAGAAGTAAGCATCACCAATTTTTTTGCCAATAATCAGTCATCCGAAAAACTATATCGGATTTTGTGAATTTTTTTCTAACTGCATTTTCTTAGATTTTATAGGGAAAAAGCTAAAAAAAGCTTTAAAAATCTTCTTCTCCGAAACTGTCCAGCCAAATTGTCCAATATTTCACAGAAATGATTCCTGGAACAATCTTTCTGAAGTTTGTTCGAATGGTTCCAGTTCGGAGATTTTTGGCTGAGTTACAGGAGGTTAGACTTTGTTAACTGTGCAAAAAAGTATATTAAAATTTAAATCTCAGAAACAGCTGGAGCTATCATCACCAAATTTTATGCCAATGTTGGTCACATAGGTCATATCTGAAATTGAGGTATTGGTGGCGCCACCTGCATCGGCCTTTTTTTGTACGGGGTCATCAATGCCTGTATCACACTGAGGGCTACAAAAAACTTCTTCTCTGAAACCATATAGCCAACATGTTTAATATCGCACAGAAATGATTCTAGGGTAGTGCTTTCTGAAGTTTGTTCAAATGGTCTCTTTTCAGTGACTTTTGGCTAAGTTATGGGAAGCTGAATTTAGTCATATGCCATAACAGCCCATTTTAGCTCAGTGGCTACAAAGATCTTCTTCTCAAAAACCACTGGGCCAAATTCTTAAATCTCCCACATTAATTATTCTCAGATGTTGATAATTCAAGTTTGTTCAAATGGTTTTGGTTCAGTGCTTTTTGGCTGAGTTACGGGAAGCTGAACTTAGCCAGTTTGCTGTATCTTCCTATATGAGTTAAAAACCTGCCAAACGTTTTCGACTGATGCCATTGAAGCCAGTTTGTTAAGTATTTTACAAGAATAATCCCTACAATAATTCTTATAATAATTGTCATAAATGGTTCCACATGAATGATTTTTGGCCGAATTATGGAGTTTGAATTGAGTCATTTTACCATATATGTTAGCTGTATGATGCTGTTACATCTAGCCTGGCACCAGTTTATCAGCATCTATTACATCATGCCACTAGACATTTAGATTTTAGGATATATTTGGTTAACATTGACAAGAAAGTTGTTTTAAAAGCTTTTACAAAAAATTTAGATTTATGATTTAAGTTATTCATCATACAAGGGAATGTTACAATCATGGATATACAGCTCTCTTTGGCTATATAAAGACAACTGTATGTGGATTATAAATTATTGGTATCCCTACTCAACTTAATTCAAGAATTTGCCATCAATAAGATATATCTGTATTTTAATTTTGCATTCAGTATGCATCAGTAATAATTTAACATATATTCCTGATTTCTTTTTTATAAAAAGTCAGCTGAAAAGCATTTTGTATTGGGAAAATAAATTTCAAAGTTATTTCAAGTAGGGATCACTTTTGTATACAGATGGCAGCACTTGGTTTACCATTGGCAGATTGCCAGTGCCTTGATGTTGGCCATTAGCCAAGATGATGTCAGCTCTACAAATAGTTTTTGCACATTTTTGGTTGACCTTTGACCTTTCCTCTTTGCCCAGCGTCCATTTGTGCGTCTGTTTCCACACATAAACCCACATATCTCGGGAACCGTTTGACCGATAAGGCTAAAGATTTTGCACAAATGTAGCCCTTGGATAGCTTTATAACATACACTAAAAATGGTGGCGCCACCTGCAACCATTCTTGCACAGCGTCCATCTGTTCATCTGCCTTGGGATAAAAACACTCATATCTCGGCAGTGGTTTGACTTATCCACCTGATATTTCGCAGGTTTATACATCCTTGACAGCTTTTTTTTATTTTATGACAGGTGACGCCACCTACACTCAAATTTACGCTGCAGACATCCAAGTACATATCTCAGGAACCATTTGACCGATTAGGCAAAAATTTTGCATGTCTATAGATCTCACATAGCTCTTTATCATACGAAAACTGGTGGCGCCACCTGCTATCATTTTTGCACAGCGTCCGTCTATTTGTTTGCCTTGGGATAAAATCACTCATATCTCGGCAGTGGTTTGACATATCTGCCTAAAATTTTGCATGTTTATACATCTTGGATAGCTTTCTGGAGTTTTTGGCAGGTGGCGCCACCTACATTTATTTTTATGCTGCAGACATTCAGGCTTATATCTCAGGACTGGTTTGACATATATCCCCCTGAAATTTTGCATGTGTATGGATCTCACATAACTCTTAATCATACACAAAATTGGTGGCACCACCTGCCACCATTTTTGCACAGCGTCAATCTGTTCATCTGCCTTGGGATAAAACACTCATATCTCTGCATTGGTTGGACTTATCCACCTGAAATTTTGCATGTGTATACATCCTGGACAGCTTTCTTGATTTAATGACAGGTGGCGCCACCTACATTTACGTTTAAGCTGCAGACATCCAAGCTCATATCTCGGGATCAAAATTTTACATGTGTATAGATCTCCCTCAGCTCTTTATCATACACAAAACTGGTGGCGGCACCTGCAATCATTTTTGCACAGCGTCAATCTGTTCATCTTCCTTGGGATAAAACACTCATATCTCAGCATTGGTTGGACTTATCCACCTGAAATTTTGCATGTGTATACATCCTGAATAGCTTTCTTGATTTTATGACAGGTGGCGCCACCTACATTCACGTTTAAGCTGCAGACATCCAAGTTCTTATCTCAGGAACCATTCGACTGATTGGGCAAAAATGTTGCATGTTTACAGATCTCACATAGCTCTTTATCATACGCAAAACTGGTGGCGCCACCTGCAATCATTTTTGCACAGCATCGGTCTGATTGTTAGCCGTGGGATAAAATCACTCATATCTCGGAGGTGGTTTGACATATCTGCCTAGAAATTTGCAGGTTTAAACATATTGGATAGCTTTCTGGATTTTGTGGCAGGTTGCTCCACCTACATTTATGTATACGCTGCAGACTTTCAGGCTTATATCTCAGGACTGGTTTGACATATCCCCCTGAAATTTTGCATATGTATAGATCTAACATATCTCTTGATCATACACAAAATTGGTGGTGCCACGTGCCACCATTTTTGCACAGCGTCCGTCTGTTTGTCTGCCGTTTGTCAGTAGTGGTTTGACTTATCTGCCTAAAATTTTGCATGTTTATACATCTTGATTAGCTTTCTGGATTTTTTGGCAGGTGGCACCACCTACATTTATGTATACGCTGCAGACATTCAGGCTTATCTATCAGGACTGGTTTGACATATCCCCCTGAAATTTTGCATATGTATAGATCTCACATATCTCTTAATCATACACAAAATTAGTGGCGCCACCTGTCACCATTTTTGCACAGTGTCCGTCTGTTTGTCTGCCGTGCCACTCATATCTCAGTACTGGTTTGACTTATTTACGAAAATTTTGCATGTTTATACATCTTGGACAGCTTTCTGGATTTTGTGGTAGGTGGCGCAACCTACATACACATTTCGGCTGCAGACATCCAGGCTATTATGCAACACACCTCACTCTATTTCTTCTTGCCACTCAATCCATGCATCAATTCACCATCCATTCCCACTCTGATTTTGGTGGATACACGTAGTCGCTTGTTTACTACCCATATTTTAGTTTTTTGTTGTGTGCACCCATGCCAGAATTGCAGCAGTGATGTTTGTTTAATTGTTTCTTGTTCTAAGTGTTTAGTACTTGCATTGTTCATATACATGTTACAAATGTTCTTGAAAAGTAATGGTCCAGCATTGAAGCATTATACCTGGTGTAATCTCATTGCACAGGTTCGCATTAGGCCTGTAGGCCTTGTTCCTCATATTTACCATTAATATTTCTCTGTATAGTTCCTATATACATGCCAGAAATTAGGTCTGTATTATAAAATTTTAAAAAAGTTATGGGCTCAAACATTATGCATTTTGTAAAAAAATCAGGAAAGATATTTGATTACTTAACACAAAAGATGTTAAAGCTAAGGACTTTTTTCCAGTAATATAACTTTAATTAATCAAAATTATATTGTATACCCAAAATTAGATCAAAATCTTTTAAATTTTTTTAAAATATTAGCAAAAAATAAAAATTGTTTACCTTAAATTTTGCCCAACTTTGATCATGGCACGTTTTTTTCTTGCAAGTACATTTGATTTAATTTTCACAGCAAGCTTACATATGTATTTAATCTAATGTATTTTGAAATTTGAAAGTATAAGCTTAAAATATAGTCTAGCTATCGAAGTTTTTTATAGGCCTTAAAGTATTTGTATTTTCTAGCATCATGACCCCACTTTTGTTTACTACAGCTTTGCCTGGTAATCCAAAAACTGGCATAATGTTAGATGTCCCTAAGATCTCCTTCCAAGCTAAAAACTGGGTCTCTTCGACCCTTTTTCCTTTGAAAAATTAAGGAAAAGCTCGATTTTTTTAATAAAATCATTTTTACACTTCAGGAATGCCTAAGATCAAAACCACTCACTTTTTTCTTCATATTTTCCATAAATAATTGTCTATATAACCTATGTACATGCCGAAAATTAGGTCAGTACTTTATAATTTAAAAAAGTTATGGGCCAAAACATAAGCACTTTTAAAATTTTGCCCAACTTTGACCATGGCACGTTTTTTTTCTTGTAAGTACATTTGATTTAATTTTCAAAGCCAGTTTACATATGGATTTAATCTGATGAATTTTGAAATTTGAAAGTATAAGCTCAAAATATAGTCTAGCTATTGAAGTTTTTTAGAGGCCTTAATGTGTTTATATTTTCTAGCATCATGACCCCACTTTTGTTTACTTCAGCTTTGCCTGGTAATCCAAAAATTTGCATAATGGATGTCAGAGTAAATATTCATATTATTCCATATATTTCCTATGTACATACCAAAATTTAGTCAGTATTGCATAATTTGTTGAAGTTATAGGCCCAAACATAATGCACCTTGTAAAAAATCAGGAAATATATTTAATCACTTAACAAAAGAATTGCTGATGCTCGAGACTTTTTTCCAGGGATATAACTTCATTTAATAAAGATTCAATCGTATACCGAAAATTAGACCTGAAATTTGCAAATTCTTTTTAAGTTATTAGCATAAATATAAAATCAGTACCTTAAATTTTGCCCGACTAGGCCACGGCACGATTTATTCCTGTAAGTACTGTGGATTTAATTTTCACAGCATGTACACATAAGGATTTAATCTGTTAAAATCTGAAATTTGAAAATAAAAGCTGCAAAATTTGGCTAGTTATTGAATTTTTTTGGAGGCTCTTGTTGTATTCCCTTACATTGTCAAGCAGTCCACCTTGGTCACTGTAGGTCATTCAATGCAGGTCTCCATGCTCCCCAGGCTGTTATGTAATATCCCATCACTCGAGCAAGCCCTCTCCATTCTTGAGCTTGATCAGGCTGCCAGTGTTAATGACAAAGAGAGCCTTTCTCCCCCCCCCCCCCCCCCCCCCCCCCCCCCATTCTGTTGACAGTCCTGTACTCTGAACAAGATGAATCTTATAATTTCACATTTTTTTCAGCGACGAGCAGTAACAACAGAGACCCCTCCCCCGCCCACCTCTTCAATACACAGCACTAATTAACAAGACGAATCTTATAACATTAACGTTAAATAAATTCTTTTTGTTGAGACTTGGACAATTTTGATTTTTTTAAAGAAAAAAATGTTCAGGAATTTAATCCTAATATTCAAATGTGATAAAATATAAGGACCTAATGTAAGTGCTAACTGACAAGATTTAAGAAGATACAAATACTTGGTAGCATTTCATTCATATCTCTTAAAATTGGCGGGGCCTCGGTGTGAATAACACTGTTAAATTAAGTTTAAAAATTAGGAATATTGGTCAAACTTAGTGGGATTAATTTTTAACTCATATCGCCATATATTTTGAAAACTTAATTACCTTCACACATTATTTGTTTATGAAACGGAACTTTTATATGACACTTACACTAGGCCCATTTTTTCCCTTGGTGCATCACTAAATGGTTTTAGGCCAAAGGTTTCATTTAGTACACAGTCCGTATGCTTAAGCTCATGTCCATTATTCTATAATCTACAGAGTTTCATTTTAGCTGGGCCATTTTCTCTTAGCTTTTCAAATGGTAATATACATGAAAAACCAAAAGAAATAAAAATATTTTGCAGTTACTAATATTTTCCAAAATTCAGCTGAGCGACGTGACCCATGGGTCCCTTGTTTGTTTTTTTTTTCTTCTGGCGTGTTTCTATCTACCTTAAAACTAAAATTTTAAGTTTTGAGAGAATAAACATATATTTGAGTCAATAATCGTTTTCAACAAGAAAGGCACACCGTAGAAGACTAACAAAAAATGGTTTGACATATGGTCATGTAGATAAATAGTCCACTAAAAGCCGCTTGCGAAAACTGTCATGTGAAATTACTGAGTTCAAAACATGAATACCATCAGAGAGAAAACAGGTTTAAAATATTATATACTTTATGAGGTCTGTTATGAATTTAAAACTACATTTAGAGCTGCACAAACCTACCTGTCTGCACCCCGTAAAAACAAAGAATTATAGATCATTCTGACTTCATTTTCGTTTTATTGGAAATCCTATCATGACCTGTCTGCATGTGAAGTTGAGTATAATTTCAGTGATTTCGGTAACTTTTGAGCAGCCATTAAATTGCATCAAGATTGAAAAACACAACAAGTTTCATGTAAATCTATGCTTCCCTTAGAAACTGACCTATTGTATAAATATCCCTTTATATAGCTCAGATGACATTCAGTTTATTGAGCTGGTGATGCCAGATAAAGGTCATAGTAGGTTAGACCGAGCCAGGCCTGTGTGTTTCAAATCAATTTGCAATATCGGATATTATGAAAGGGGCTATCATATAGGTTCATAGAATTAATTCGAATTAGTACCCAAATTTCTTTTGCATCATAGTGCATATAATATTTGGTTTCTTATCATAAGCAAATCCGAGAGAGTCAGTCCCATATCATTATCTGTGGTTAAACTTTTGATGAAAACATAGTCACGTCTCACGTGCCCCGTTATAACGTTACATTTTTCTTGACAAGATATGTGTCTCTTATTTCCTTGTTCACAGAATTATTATAATCCGAACAGACGTTTCATAGGGTAAATGGTAAGTCCAAGGAAATAACATTGGACCTACCAGTAAGGATTAGAAGCATGAAGCATTTCATGAAAGAGTGCTAAATTTATTTTACGATGTACGCATTAATTAAAACGTTGTCGGTGTGTATATCAGCTCTTAACATCAGTTTGTCCATGATTAACTGGTCGGCTTTACACCGAAGCTTATCCCAGGTTCTACAGCGTTAAGCGACTTAGGAATTAACTCCTCCTGGATGAGACGCTAGTCAATAGCAAGTTGCTTAACTTCCTATTATTTACTGGTACCCATTTCTACTGCTCGGTGGATAGAGGCACACTTGCGGTTGTGACCTTGTCTAAGGGACTTCGAACGGTGGCAGTCTGACCGGGATTCGAACTCATGACCTCTCGATCATGAGCCTGGCATCTCAACCATTACACCACAAATTTACTCAATCAGAATATTCACCCGCCATGGAAAATCAAAGAAAAAAAAATTATGTCGGTATTTAAGGTTTTATTTTGCAATAAAAATATCTCCGTCCAAATATGTGCTGCTGCAAGTTAATATATATCACAGACACGCCCTTCACAGGGCAAAAACCCACAGTGCATATATAAAAACACATATATTATTCATTCGAAATAAATTGTGTGTATATGTGCAGAAAGCAGAATGTTAGACAACCCAACAAAATGGATATTTTTTTCCAGTGATAAGTAAGTAATGTGGAATATATTGTCATTTTTAAATAAAATAAAATGTATTGAGACCAGCAACACAGGGAACTTTCTATCAATTTCTCTGCAGCTACTGGTAGGGAAAGGTCTTGTCAATAACTCAAATACAAGCAACAATTCGGGACATCATTTGTCAAATCATTTGTGACCCCAGATCGCCCAACTCCTTTTGAAACCTTCCATAAATTTTCACAGTCTCGGCACTTATTGTCTAATGTCTTTAGCCTTTTCAGTGTCTAACTCGGTGTCTTGTTGAATACCTCAGGTTAACTAAATAATGAGACACACCAGTCTTTGATTAATGTTTTTACCCCTGATGTAAGACCGGCATCGTGCTTAATTCTGATGTGAAATAGAAACTAAATGATTTGTCGCCCTGTCAGTTTACAATTATTTTTCCGGTGATCATCTTGGACATTATCTTAAGTTTATAGGTTACCCAGGCTTTTCTCGCAGACATTTTACTAATTAGTACATGCGGATTAGCTTAAAATAAGAGTATACATGCACAAAAATAATACAGCAATAATATTCAGCTATCTAGGATCCCAAAATTACAAAGGCGGATGTCTGCGCTGTCTGAGTGCTTTTCTAGTTTTAGATTGTTTAGACGACATCATTTAATCAGCAGCTGTTTACTGAGGCTGTTTTTGCATGTGACCAATGACCTTAACCGCCATTAGTTGGGCTGATATGTTGTCAAATGTAGAATGATTTCTCATATTATAAAATTATGCTGTTTCTTAGACATTGTATAAAGTAGGCGTTTATATCCCTCGTGAAAAAAAATCAATTAATCTTCTGCCCTATATTACCAATTTTTCCCTTGAAATGCAACTAATAAATAATTTCGTAGCAAAGGGAACATGGAGGCTATATTATATATATATATATCAAATTAGCAAGAGTTGGTCTAAAGTGCGATTTTGCCAAGATATTCTTATTAATAGTATTTATGCAGAGACATCAAGTCCTTTCTTATCTACATCATACACAGTGATACAGTGCTAAATGGTTCGTTAATGTGCATCTTAAAACGAAATATAAAGAAAATTACATATTGAGATATATAGGCTACATTTGTTTAAATAATGCTTCGCACAATAAAAATATTCACGTTACCTTAAATCCGTTTTCTTATCTGTTTACAGTTTCCGCTTAACAACTTCTTAATAGATTAAGTATCCAACGTGTACAAGGTAGTTTGGCGCGATATATGTAATGGTACTTGTAATCCCGGTAATGTTACCCTTTACGTACCCCTCACATATACTATTAAGGCATTAGGCCTATAGCAGTTCAAATCTTCTTTATGTACTGCTTTGTCGGCAGTGGTGGACTGCTCAAATGTACAAGGAGTGGTGGGATATCTGGTCATGTTTATTGACCAGGCACAAAACCTAGTACGGACCCCGGCCGGGCCAGCCCTGTCGGATTTCTTTTCACTATGTAAGAAGTCAAGATAATATTCCAGTGGAAAAATATTCTATTCCACCCCCACCCCCCCCCCCCCCCCCCCACCCCACCCCCAAAAAAAACAGTATCATATTACAATGTAATTCTGAGACTAGTCAGAAAACGGTTCCTGGTTCCATCGAACCAAACTGTTTCGTGCATCCGAAATTGTATACATTACGCTGCGCCTTTGATTGGTCCCCGTAAAGGTCAAAGTTTACATAAAAATGTGTTACGCGCCACAGCAAACTGTGTTCAGCGTCACTCGTAGACGATATTCGTAAGAAAATAAAGTTCACAGTTTTGGTAAATTAGTGATTTCCACGTCGACTTTGATGTACATCGTATCATCCTTGACGTACTCCCGTTTCTCTATCTCCGACAACTCGGCAAACTTCTGAGTACCAAAGCTGGGGTTTCGATCCAGGGTCGGGCGGCCTAGGAAAACGTTGTTTGCCTTCACTGGGTTGGGTTTTATGGTGTACGTGATGTTACGCCTGGAAGCAGGATCCAGACCTTGGTCCAGTAAGGTGAAAACCACTTTGGCACAAAATGGCCACTGCAGCAGAGGGTCATAGTCTCCCTTACACAGGCAGACGAAGAGGGACATCTGCTTACCCCTCGCTGGAAGGAACAAAAGAGACATATCAGAATAGATTCAGTTTCATTTGTCCACTTCTATCAGGCATCCTTTCCGTATATAGGTTGTTCTATAACTAGGTGCCCATTAAAATTTGGCGAATATTCTTTTAAACTTAAATATCATGGCATATTTTGACACTACAGCTGATGAGGGATTATAGGCCTAATAAGAGTTAGAAAATTTCACATTTTCATAACAAGACACAAAAATTATATTTTGCCACCTTCTCATTTTTGTTTCTTAATCTTTTGAACCAGTGACATTGTGTCTGTCATTGATTGGCAATCTCGGTCTGACACTATCAGATGGCTGTTGGACCTAGCGACGGCAGCTTCTTGCCTGCCTATACCAAATTTTAAGTAAATAATAAAGAGATGGACCAAAAAGTGCGAAAACTCCAGGAAAATGACAGTTAAGTAATTGTTATTATGAAATGACCCAGAAAAGTAACGCCTGTGCTTATACTTCATTCCTCACTGAAGCTAACAATTTGTAGCACATCTGTCAATTTAAGAAAAGACTTACAATTACCCGTGCTACGCACGGTTTGGGGCAAACACAACAATCCATACGGTGGTATCGGAAATCCACCGGAAATCCGGAGATACGGAAAATCACAAAAATTGCGTTACGCTTTCAATATATATATATCCATTATATGTATGGTGTTGTGGATAAAAATCTTTTGGAACAGCGTTCGGAACATATTTCGGAACAGCGTACAGTCGCACACCTTCGCCCAAAGCCAGTGCCTAACATGTGGTCGGGGTCTTTAACAAATAGTACCTACACATGTACCATGTGACATGAGAAACTGATCAACAATATCACAATTACATCCAAAAAAACCGCCCATGGAATAGACCTAAGAAAAGAATGCAAAAATACCAGTTTTATTTGTGAAAATAATAACAATTATGGCCATGGCTTATACGCAATAAGCATACATACTGAATGAAAGAATATAAAGTCTTTAAAAATAAAGAGTATTACATTAACATTATTGAATGAGATGTCATATGGATATTAAAGAGACAAATACCAGTATAACCGTATTAAATCTACATTTTTTTACAGGAATTATACATTCGTAAATGTAGTAATGAGATAAAATCTCGATATTCAAAACATTTTAAGTCAATATTATGTTAACTACTTTTACAAATCCACACGTGTACACATCACACTGTACCAACCACGACGTGAATTTGGTTATCATTTTCTTTTCATCTGTTACATATTAGGTCTACATATGCATATGTTTGTGAATATTTGTCAAGTATCTCAATCGCATGTTAGGCCCTGGACTTCGTGCGACCGCGTGCGCTGTTAAACTATCACGGATTCCGCGACCCGATTGATGTGCACTCAAGCATTTCAGGTCAGGTTGGTCGCAGGTAGGAGTCCTCGTGCGACCCCCCCCCCCCCCCCCCCGGTCGCAGGAAGGCCTGCAAAACAATTCTTTCAATGATCCCCCTTTTGAGAAGGGATTGCCGGAGGGTTTTATTTCGGGCCGGTAACCGCAAATTGTACGAAAACCCCACACAGGGCCCCCGAAGTGAAACTGTCCCGCCATCACACACTCTATGGCCGTTGTATTACCGGGCCCGAAGACACAAAGAAAAGAGGCGCCCGCGGAGGAGCAAATATTAAAATTATTAATTATGCAAGTAATACGCAATTATTGCAAATAAAAGTGGGTGGAATCTCTTCGGACAAACCCGGAGCATGTGTATGTCGAAAATCACGGCAATCCGTACGGTGGTATCAGAGAAGATACGGAAAATTACAAAAATCGCCTTACGCTATTAATATATAGATTCAAATATTTCAATGGGCGCCCAGCTGTGGAACAGGCTATAGTACTCTATATGCGTGCCCAGCGCAGGGTACAGCGGCATTGCCAGGTAGGTGCCGCAGGGGGTAAAGCCCCCACCCCACCTACCCCATTCGTCTTCCCCCACCCCACCTACCCCATTCGTCTTTGCATGCAATATTGACGATTAAATTTCCAGAAACTGTATAACCGTAATGAAAATTAAGGCATGAAAGCACTTTTCAATACAGGAAAATGTTTCCATTATTGTACACTACATCTGCAATTATTCATACAGAACTGTTCCATCCTCAGCATACAATATCTGAATTTGTTACAAAACTAGATATAATCAAGCATGCATCCAATGGAAATGATAAGTTGATTTTAATAACTGACATGTCAAACCCACATGCATGTTTGGAAAGGCGTATACTCATACATACATCTATTTTATATGTATTATAACATTTTGCATAGTAGCCCGTGTCAGAAAGATACTTGTATAAAAACAAACAAATACAAACTAATATATAAACTAAAATTATAAAAAAATAGAGCTCTGCATTCTAATGGATGCAAGCCTCCGCCATTTAGGGGTACCTCTTGTGGAATGCTCCCAAGCCGTGTGTGCATTCACATATTCGGCCTATATTCCCAGGTTCATTCTTGAATAAGTTTTTGTACTTACATTTCCCGTCCCCGTACAGACACGCCGACATGACCATAGTGTAGCCGTGTCTGCTCGTCATGAAGGTTGGACTGTAGATCGTGGTTTTGGTGCCGTCTTTCGCTTGCTGGTACTTGTCCCTGTCAAAGACGATCAGGATTGGAGTAAATAATTAATATTCATAATTAAACACCAATTGATGATTATTTTCAATCATGTACCTTGATGTAACTCCTCCACCAAAAAAAAATAATAAAATAAAACACATTAAATTGTATTCCATTATTTGAAAATCCTGCAGGATAAATTCTACGGGCGATTGAAGGGACTATTCCGGACTATACATGCGACAAACTGACGACAATCGGAATCGCCGGAATCGTCTGTTTTGCCCATAAATCATGTGGACTTGTAGGGCCTAGACGGATTTATTATGTTCTGAGGTACGATTACCGCAGAGGGTCCATAATGATGTAACTGACAAAAAGGGACTAGTTCTTTACATAAACTTACATATACATGAAAATGTGTTATAAATATGTGGGCCTCGGTGGATTCTGCCATAAAGAGGATTTTGAATATTTTGGTCTGAATATCAGGCGTATGTTGAACGGCAAATCCAGACGTTATATGGCGCATATGGGGAACAGTTAATATTGCTTTTATTCTGGTAAATATAGGCAACCCATGCATGCTGCCACAGAGAAGGTCTCTGACAGAAGTAGTGCACATGTTGAAAAATAAACTAACTTGTAATCTGAGATCTTCCAAACAAGCTGGCTGCCGTAGAGTTTCTCCAGGGAGCTAATATTTTTCTCAATGGTCACCATTCGCTCGTCCTGGTTGTCTATGGCGTTGGCGTTATCCTCCAGCTTGTGTCCATGCTGCAGCAGAATGTCCGAGACGATTTTCAGATGAGCCACAATGTCGTCTTTCAGATGCTTGTCGACCTCCTTACGGGTCCCCTGTCGGAGAGAACACGTTATTCATGTTTACTAAAAACGTATTGTTGGTTTTCCGCATGCGCACATGAAATCTCCCATATACTTATGTACAGCATATACATGTACAGCATATTCCACACTGCTATTCTCTCCTTGACGAAAATGTTTCCCCTTTTCTTAAAAAGTGTTGCCCAAAATATGCCCACATTGACAATTAAGGAGTAAAGCCAAAAACACGCCTTTCTTTAAAGCCTGTCTAACCCCCTGAGTGTAGGTGTCAGAAATGGCACAGACTGTCGGAGAGACTGCCCTAGCTTTTACATCCTGGTATTTATCGTACTATGGGAAGGCCATGTGAACAAGTACGGTAAGAAAAATGAATAAGAGACGTAGAAATACCTTATGATCACAGCCCAACAGCGTGAAGGGACACTTGGTCTTCTGTTTGGAGCAGCTCTCAAGATGTTCATTCAACTAAAACAAAAAAAGTATATTGTAATCAAACCGTTGGAATTCGATAAACATCCAAGGAACAAACCATTACATTAAGGAGATTTACTGATTCACCATGACATTTTTATTTAAATTCAGACGATACCAGCCTATTGTGACATGCAGCCTTTCGATTATAATACCCTGGTTTGATCCCTGGCGTATCTATGATTCTCCGGGTCCTCCAGTTTCCTCCGCTTCTAGACACTAGCAAACGCTAACACCTGAGCCATGGAGTGCCTCGATTAGTTATGATAACTATATGTGCAGTCCATGTTAAATAAATAAAAAGTTTTAAGTATGAGATTTAGTGCGTTGTAGCGTGACGTCACCTGTTCTCTTGGTATCTCTCTCTTCTTACAGCGATTCGGGCAGGGTACGGGCACACGAGGGCAGACGTTCAGGTGGTCAAGTTCTTCTTCGTACAGGTGGACCTGACGACAAAACTGGCATTTGATTGGACGGCGTGGACAGTCCTCCGCCCAATGCCGAGACTTGAAGCGTTTCTCAAATTCCACCCCGCAGCCCTGAGGGCAAGTCATGAGCACGTACTCGCACTCAGACGTATGCTCCTGTCAGAGAAACAGAAGAAATATATAAATTAGGCCATAAAAAAAACCGTTTTTTTTTTCTTCCGATTCGCCTCTCCCATTTGTCATGCCACTCTTTTTTTTGCAAAGGAAGATCAGGTTCTTGATAATATCACAAATTCCCTGAAATAATTGCTTAGAGTAATGGAAAATGGACATAATTTTAAGTTGATCATATGCACCATTTCACTTGGAATTAATCAATTTTTCCTGTTTTCTCGACAAACTGGCACAATCGCACGTACTGTGTCTCTACCGCGGTAAAGGACAAATTTTTTTTCCAGAGTCCGTAAAACTTAAAATTTTTTGTGGCCTTAGCTTTTACCTTATCCTGCAGATATTGCTTATATTTTAGCAGATGGGGAATTTAAACCTTCTTTTAAATAAGAGACCCAGGGGGCTAAATAAAAAAAAAACAAATAAATAAAATAGAAAAAAGCAGCTTTTTAACAAAATAGGTAGCTGTTATGTTTGTAGCTAGGAAAGTTGTACTAACATTAGCAAAGAACAAAGTTCAAATCGCAATCAGCAAAGGTGAACGCCTCTGCGAGCCGCATGCCAGACAAAGTGCTCAGGTGTCCAAAATAGTGTCGCGAGCTAAAGCTTAAAACTTCATAACAGTACATGATCAACTTTAAAAGCGCTCATAGAGCGCATAGTCCTGTAAATGTCTAATTATTCATCATCTAGATCTTTCCCGAAATTTGATTTATCAAGCTACTCAATTTTGTTTAATCCATGGCCTTTCCGTCCAGACATTTTCATTGATTTTAACAGAACACTTTTACAGATATTGACGACAAAACCCCATTTGCAGCATAACGGACCACCTGTCGATATCTGACAGCATGTATCTTCTCCAGTATAGCTGACTGTCTTAAACCTGGGGCCAGATGGTATTTAAAGATAGCGATAAGTACCAGTCGGTAAAATGTTTGTCTGTCAAACGAGCTCGACTTGTTAAGTCCCAAGATGGCGGCTGCCGAGCGGCCAAGGATGGCGCCTGGCGATCAAGCTGAACTCCACTCATTGGTCGGTATGTTTATGTGTGTCTATGAGAGATATATATTAAAGGGACTGAGATAAACGAGATAAGATGAACGTTACCGTAAGACTCCTCATTGGTCCCGACCACTGACAGCCTCGGCCCGTGTTGTAACATCTCACCGGCAAGGACTCCAACTCCCGCTGGAAGGCCTTGTCTGGGTAACACTGGTAACGAAATACAGATCAACTGATAACTTGGTAAAGATTATTTACCGGAAACACTACATGAATAACACTATTTATATATGTATAGACATGTCTGTTTTGTCCCAATTTTGATTAACCTCAACGCCTGTCAGCCACCCCCCCCCCCCTCACACACACACATTTGCGAGTCATCTCCCCAACCTGCGATTTATCCCCCCCCCCCTCCCCGAAGATAAATTGACGCCACTGCCACTGAGAATTCGATTTCGCCGCTTGTCTCAAACCGCATTCTCATACTGAATACCGCCAAATTAACTCAGCATTATATACCTTTAACAAATTTCTACCTTGTTGTACCTTGGTTTTTAGAGGCCAGCCAAATGTATCCATGACATTTTTTACGTTATGTATTTACAAAGATTTTCTAATGTAAGAATTGTAATTCTTAATGTTTACTGTTAACCAATTCAAAATGCTTTGAAAGTTGTAGAACACATCTGCATTCACCTGGCCATTTACAAATATTTGTGTACATACCTTTTCTTTTTCCACATGGGATTGGTCGATTGGACATCTTGGGGCCACTCTAAAAACATAAATACGATATGAAAAGATTAATCCTTGTTGCAAATTTAAGATGATCTTGTCTTGAGTCTAAAATAATCTAGTCAAGAATGCGCACAAATGTTTGTAGGAGTGTACAAGGGAAGACAAGTCCTGTATTGCTCTCTCTCTCTCTCTCTCTCTCTCTCTCTCTCTCTCTCTCTCTCAATTTCCAGCTTAAAACAGAGAAAACATCTATCCAACGAATCAGTAGATGGTGTAAATAAATGAGACTTACAAGAAATGAATTTTTAATAGCACCACAATAGCTGCGAGTGAGGTGTTCATGTACAGTCCCGTAAAGCGTATTCAGTTTATTGGTCCCTTGCGGCCACCCAGCCTGCCGGCATTGATATTTTCAGGCAATACTAGTATTCACCTGGCTGTGACTGTGCCTCACATAACCTAATGCCTTCGTAACATTTTGAAATAGAAATAGTGTCAACGTATTTAAGGTAAATTCAGTGAACAGGATGGCCTTAATCCTAAGGGAAACTAATTAACACAGTTAACAACTCTTTACAGATACATATAAATTATAAAGTGAATCTTGTAAATTAATCATTCGGAATTATTCTAGATTTTTTTCTCCACTGTCTTTGCTTTATAAATCAGCAGATGTAACTTGCAACAAATTATTAATTTAACAGCGACAAGTCATTCGTCGATTGATAGCAGTGAGTGAAGATGAAGAAAACTAGATGACATGATGTGATATAAAAAGGAATTTTTGTAATATGTGTACGAGCTCAATGATATTCAAGAAGCCAGGGCAGAGTTAAAAGTGAATCTCTTAGTTCGCTGTTAACATTTCATAAGTGAGTACGTCTTAACTCTAGTATTTTTTCTCAGTATTACATAATGGATTGGGTCTTTATATCGCCGCAGATCACACTATTTATCTCTCAGATACTGAGAAGTTTAATCAACTAATACTGATGTACTTTGACTGAAATAATGTCAAAATCCAGAGTAAAGCTGTGAGAAACAGAGGCAATTTTACCGATGGGTGGTCTAAAATATTTGGAAAAAAAGAAACATCAGCCATTAAGACCGAGAAACACAGGCGAGTTTTCCATCCGGATGCATTTTAAAGAAGCCCAAATTGTGCCATTGCCTCCTAAATTTTCAAATGTTTCCACACTGTGAACGAGAACCCCCTGCCCCCCCCCCCCCCCCCCCCATTCTTTGTATCCTTCAAAGAGACAGGTGAAATACTGATAAGCTGATGAAAAAAAGGGATCTTCGCTTGCATAATGTAAATTGTTACTACAGTAACATGTTAACACGAACTCGTCTCAAGCAGATATCACCGAGCTGCATGCCTTCGCAATGGTAATGCATGATTAATTTTATGTCATTATGTTAGACAGTTAACAAGGTTCCCATTAGCCCCTATTTTCAGACGGGATAACTGGCATACTTCCCGTTTGATCAAGGGCGTTTCTCTAAACCTGGTTACTCAAAATAAAGAGAAAAAATGCCAGAATCCAGATAATTCCCAAGTTTATTCAGTTAGATACTGATGCTTGATCATTTAAAGTTATTGAGGTCGATGTGCAATATTTAAAAAAATTATATACTGCTCGGTTAAAATTCAGGATTAAATGAACGAAAACCATCGGGAAAAGCTATTATTTGTATGGAGAAAATATGCATGCATTTTTGTTATCTTTGTTTCCAGCCAATATAAGACATTTTAGTATACGTGTAACCATGTCGGCAGCCAGCGACCATTTATTACTACCTCATATTATAATCATGCTACAAATGTCATTAGCGTTAACACATATGGATAAATGTCATAAAATCCTTGCGAAGAACTAAACTTTTAAATTAATCTGATTGGTCAGCAATTTGAATTTAAAACGCGAGACCAAATCCGTGCCAAACAGCTGCAGGCACCGGTTGCTTCAGCCACTGACAAACATATTACTGCATGAACATATTAAGGGTCACGGGGATGATTGGGGCTGAAACCTGCGAAAATCCATGACAGAATTCCTATTTCAATTATGACACATGACAAATTACGTATACGATTGCGACCTGGAAAGTTCTGCGCAGGAAAAAAACATGTTGATCATAGGCTAGGCCAAAAGGAATTAGAGATTTCGTAGTTGTGGCAGTGAGTTGGTCTGTTCACATTACATCAAGAAGA
Organism: Sipunculus nudus; assembly: GCA_026874595.1. NCBI lineage: Eukaryota > Metazoa > Annelida > Sipuncula > Golfingiida > Sipunculidae > Sipunculus > Sipunculus nudus. The sequence continues at coordinate 42,039,628 of CM049312.1, forward strand.
ATTCACAATATGTTTTAAGTAATCAAATTTTCATGATTATTATAAAAACTCTTTGGCTGGAGTTCGATTTTGTACGATTATGTCACCTCTCTCCCTCCTCAAATGACAGATTATTACCAAATGTTTTGATTAATTTAGAGACACTCGCGGGTGAAACATGACTTTCTGTACACACACACACACACACTCTCTCTCTCTCTTTCTCTCTCTCTCTCTCTCTCTCTCTCTATATATATATATATATATATATATATATATATATATATATATATATATATATAGACAAATATCCTGCCCTTTCACATAACCTTATGTGATACAGTTGAAAATGAAGCACACAGTACGTCAAGCCATGACACTTTTAAGTTCGGCACACGAAAAACGATTATCCGGTTGAACTGTCATGCAAGTGAGCGCTCGAAAACAGTTGCTTAGAGGATGCAAACAATGATATCTATATACATGTATCTCAATAGCTGAATTGAAACCTTCGATTTTTCAAGATGCTTTTAGCAATTTAACGTTATATCAGTTGAGATCAAATAATTCATGTGAAACCAACGTCTGGCAAAGGAAATGAGGAAAATCATAACAATTTTCATCTGATTAAATGAGCGGTCAGCTTCACCAAAACACGCTATATTGTCAGTTCTGAAAACACAACGGGGGAAACCCCATCCTTCACGTTCCCACTCACTGTCCTTGTACACGCCCGGCGTGATATTGAATAAAATTAATTTATCCAAAGGGTAATTAACTTGTCAAAATATTCGTTAAGTTTGTTTTATATTATTGTTCATATAAATATAATTGCATTAGACTGAGACAACTTTTGTCCATTAGATATCTGCCTCATCTTTACGGCTCAACCGGCTAGCCAGCCACAACGTAGTCCACTCAGCCATCATCATTGTTTTTAGACCTGAGCCGGCTCAGCCGGCTAGCCAGCCATTTTTTCTTCCAGCCAGCCGATTTACAGGTCAACGGCTGGCTCCAAGGTCTGGCAGCAGAGCAGATTCCAGCGGACGCAGAAGCGTGTGTCAGTTTCTAGGATTTTATCCGACGAATGCGGCAGTTATAGATTTTCGAAGACTTTATCCTGGATTTTATGCATTTGGACTTCAGTTTACTTTCTGGATTGCTGCAGGAGCTTTGCACTGGACTGTCGTTCTCCGATAGTATACATTTAAAGAACTTATCGTTGTGACGGTGTTGGTATGCAGGTACTGTGCACATTATTTTTTATATGTGATTGTATTGATTTGTTGTTATACCGTTGAATAATTGTATTGATTTAGTGTATTGTAATGTTCGGGTTGCTTTAACAATAACTTATGGTTATTTGTTAACAAAAAACACTGACTTCTTTATTCGTTCCCCTAAACATTTCACGCTGCCTAGTGTTGCGGGATGTGTTTTTAGCTCAGCTGACTATAAGTCATCTGAGCTATAGTCATGGTCCATTGTCCGTCGTCCGTCCGTCTGTCTGTCCGTCCGTCCGTCCGTCCGTCTGTCTGTCTGTCCGTCTGGATGTCCGTCCGTAAGACTGGCACGTTTCGACACCGTTGGACCTACGAATCTGAATTTCGGCATACAGTTAGATGTCCCCATAATCTCCTACCATGCCAAAAATTGGGTCAATAGGACTTCGTTCCTTTGAGATATTAAGGAAAATCCTCAATTTTTTATTAGAAATCTATTTTCACACTTCAGGACTGCCTAATATCAAAACCACTCGTCTGGTTTTCTTCATATTTACCATAAATATTTCTCTATATAGTTCCTATGTACATGCCAGATATTAAGTCAGTATTATATAATTTAAAAAAGTTATGGGCCCAAACATAATGGACTTTGTAAAAAAATCAGGAAGATATTTGGTCACTTAAGACCAAAAGTGTCAAAGGTAGGGACTTTTTTCCAGTAATACAACTTTAATAATCAAAATTTAATTATATACCAAAAATTAGATCAAAATTTGTTAAATTTTTTTAAATATTGGCAAAAATATAAAATTGGTACCTTAAATTTTGCCCAACTTTGGCCATGGCACGTTTTTTTCCTGTTAGTACTGTGGATTTAATTTTAACACCATGTATACATAAGGATTTAATCTGTTAAAATCTGAAATTTGAAAATAAAAGCTGCAAAATTAGGCTAGTTATTGAATTTTTTTGGAGGCTCTTGTTGTATTCCCTTACATTGTCAAGCAATCCACTTTGATGACTGTAGGTCATTCAGTGCACATCTCTATGCTCCCCAGGCTGTTGACATAATTTTAGATGTCCCAAAAATCTCCTACCATACCGAAAATTGGGTCATTAGGACTTTGTTCCTTCGAGATATTAAGGAAAAAAAACTCTGTTTTCCAAAAAAAAAGCCATTGTTACCTTTCAAGGCTGCCTAATATCAAAACCACTGATCTGTTTTTGATCGTATTTAGTATTCACATTCTTTTATACATTTTCTATGAACATACCAAAAATTAGGTCAGTATTGGGTATTATTTTGAAGTTATGGGCCAAAACATAATGCAATTTTTTTAAAAATCAGGAAATATATTTACTCACCTAACATGAGAATTGCTGAACCCAGAGACTTTTTTTCAGGAATATAACTTTATTTAATCAAGATTCAATTGTTTACCCAAAATTAGATCTGAATTTTGCAAATTTTTCAAGTTATTAGCATAAATAAAAAATCAATACCTTAAATTTTGTCCAACTTTGGCACTGTTGATTTAATTTTCCCAGCATATATGCATAAGGATTTGATCTTTTAAAATCTGAAATTTCAAAAGAAATTGATTGGAATGAATAGTTTTTATTCATGTTTTCATACACCATGTCAAATGTTGTTTACATCTAGCCCACCTAGTAGTACAGCCTTCACTTGCATTATGTAACCCACCCCAGGCAGCTTACCTTGGCCCAGTTTGGCCACTACTAGCAGGCTTCCCCTCTGCCCTGCACTCATCCCCCCCCATTTGGTGCATAAACTAGATGAATGTTATAATTTTTCTGTATTTTATTTTATTCTTGGACATGCTACATTTTAGATTTTGTATTGAACCACCAGGGTTACAATGATTAAAGTGTACATTTAATTGTGTCCACAAAGTGGTGTATTGCTGTGAAAGTGTGGATGTTCATGAGATAAATAATTCCTTACTTCAGAAGAGTAAAAACTTCACCAGGTGTGAAATTGACTATTAATTCCAGTAATTAATTAAAACTGGGATGGAAATTAGCACAATGATATTGTTTGTCCCTCATTCAACCAACAGTGTGTATACTTTATTTGAAAAGATGTTTTATTTTATCAAATTTACTTTTATTTTATTTTGGTGAATAAAATTAAGCATATCCTGAAAACTCCAATGTGCAAAACTTTTTAATAGTGATTCAAGGAATATTCTTGTAGATGCCATGTTGTGGTATTATTTTCTTATAAAATCAGTTTAAACATTTATGATTTAAAAATAATAAAATATATGTGTATGCATAATATGACCCAATGTTTTTACTCTGTATATATAATGATTGCAACCTTTGCAACAATTCTAATATTTTAACTTATATTTTCAGGTTTTTTAATTAAAAATTTATAAACCTGTAAATAAAAAATGATTCAGATAAAAACTTCTTAATGGAAAAAGTGGATCTGCTTAAAAAAATAGGATTATATATAAACTTAAATGCATTATTCTCTTGAAAGTGAAATAAAGGTATTAGTCCATTCTGTCCACTTGCCTGTCCATCTGTAAATTTTCGTATGCAACACAGTATCTCAAAACTTTTACTGTTTTTCTTCATGACAGTCTTGTCAGAGTATTAGTTTGCAATCATATATTTAGAACTTTACTATAACCAAGTAGGAGGGCCCCTTTCCTCTTAGCTTTTCATATTCTTATATAAATGAAAAACATTACAATAGAATATTTCTACATCCACCTTCGTGCTGCCCTCACTTTTCCCTACTCCAAACCCCATCCCAAAGTCAGCCTCAGTAAGCAAGAACAAGATGAATCAGATATATTCATACTTTAATATTTTGTATAACTATTCGTCCATAGGTACCTATGTACATGCCAGAAATTATGTCAATATTGTGTTATATGTAGACATAGTGGGCATCACAATAATATCCTTGTCAAGACTAAAGAGATATTGTATCATACAGTCATATATTCATAAATGATTTCATCAGCATAGTTAATCATAACATCATATCTGTCAAATTGAACGCTTGCAGACTACCATACACTTTAGATCCTTCAACAAATAGCCTTACCATCATTCTACTACTGCTTATTACTGCTGTCATTGCATTCATATTTGCTCAAATATATCACAATTTTCAACCCCTCCTAAATAAATAAAAAATAAACCACTTTATTTGACTCTATTAATCCATCAGTCAGGTAATTTCATTTATCATTTACTCACATATTACATTACATTCCTTTATAATAGCCCAACATGTACATGATATTCATAAGCTTTATCGACTCGATATAGTATCACAGTGGAGAAACATTTATAGTCCAATCACGATCAGCTGAGCGCCGTGACCCATGGGTCCCTTGTTTTTATCTCCGTTACAGAATTTGTGTTCATCACGCATACGTGATCTGTTTATATTGGGTTCCGTAACAATATGGCCAACATCCCAGCAAGGTTTCATCGAATTACGTCAAAATGTTCTAACATATGCTGTACACACAAAAAATTACACAGACAAGTCTTCAGCTATGTAATGCTCCTCTATAATACCGGTTATAAACGGTGATACTGTGTATTGTTTATTCTGTGAAAATATAGCGCACAATACATTGCCTACGGTATAGTTTCAAGTGTCAATTGAAGTGTACACGTATATTTCCTATAATGCTGACTTTGAAAGCGCATGGTGGAAACTGAAACCAAAATGTAAGCTGATAACTACAAATTTAAGCTGATAACTACAAATGTCAGCGGTAACTAGTGTAACATGGGTCGTAATAAAAACCGTTCCTCCTGTCTCAGACAGGCAAATACGTGCACGGAGGACATTTTTATATTGGACCAGTCCATTGTTTTCCACATTATTTTAGCTGAGAAGAAGTAACAAACATGACACAAAAAGGAAATATTTTACACCGACTCCCTATACTTCCTATATTTTCTTATAAAAATGGTCTTTAATTTCATATACTTTCTGGAATTCATGATAAGGCCCTCCTATATTTTCCCACATGTATAATCTTGTGGCTGATATAACAGTGTTACTATTAAAAACATTCAGTTGTTTTTGCATGCAAGTGAGTATGTAGTATGGCATATAAGATGGTTGAATCAGGTTTACTCTGTGACTGAAATTTTGATATGATGTAGGATACATCTTTAGATGAGAGGCAATTTGTTTCTGCGGAAAGGTAAACCTGTATTAATGCATTTTCGTTTGAAAGGTGAAAATTTCAAAGAAATACGACACCTGTGTGATGTTACTAATGTTCAGCAGACTAGCCACACAGGACCAAGAAATGTGTATGGTGGTCTCACTGGACTAATGAATATGACAAACAGTCACATGGCAGCAAAATCGTGTCATCTTGTGGGCCTTCTGTCGTGTCGAACTGGCTTCATTAACAATTTAGAACATGCACAACAGTGCGTTCGCTCAGAAAATACTGTGTTTGTAGTGTGTTTAAGCCAATGGAACGATGTGAAATTTTCTTCCATTGTTTGCAAATAACTTTTCATAATGTTGGGTACTTTTCTGCTGATAAAGCGTCAAATATTTCTTCATGTTATATACTTAATTAAATATTTATTATTTTAAAAGTCTGGCGGGGTCTCTTCAAATTGACGCTAAGGGCATGACGGGTTCTGTGTTGAAAGTGATCCGAGGGGGACTATAGCTCTTAAACACATTCATTAAGGTTTCATTGAATGTTAATGAAGTTATTTGTCGTTGGCCTTTTTTTACAGACGAGTATGAGTAATAACCGAGTCCGTCACCACAACCATCCACAGAAACAAATCGATTTGATCACACTCCTGTTCCTTCATGCTTTAACCCGGTCGTTTGATCAGTGACCGTGACCAACCACACGCCAAAAGGTCAAGTTGCTTAGCAACGGTTTGTTGTGAGATGCAAACAGTCTGGAACGATGGTTCGTGCTTCAACACGCATGCAATACCACATATATCTCTTGCGTAAATGTCATGAAACATTTATTACTGTTCACAGTGTTTCCTTATCGAACAGTTGCGCAGGTTCAGCTAATAAACCTTCATAGCTTCCCAGTCATGCTCATGAAACATTACCTCTATTCAAAACACCCACACTTAAAAATGTAGCTTTTTAACCTATACCGATACATACTCATCCGCACGTACGTCTCAAAAAATGACTATCAAGACAAACCACTGACCAGGCCCTGTTAGACGCATCTAAGGCTTTTGATCTTGTGAAATGATGCTCTCCTTTAGCAAAATTATTGAAAATTAACATATTCATGTTGTGGTTGGCTTCATATTAGTGGGGATATACATTCGACATTTCCACTTTTTTTTCGAGTTTCGCGAGGATTTCTATCTCAAAATAATAAAAATACCTATACACAGTAAATCATCATGATAGGAATTCTTTAAGATACTTTGTGAACAAACTTTTAAGAATTGGACGGTGACCAATCGAATGAGTTGGATTTATTGTCCATTAATGGCAGATAATTTGAAAGAGTTGATATATCACTAAAAATAGCAATATATAGAAGTATTTAAATGCACTAAAATTATTATAATTCCTTATTTATCCATATTATTTAATAAAATAATGGTAACTGGAAATTATCCGAAAAGGTGGACGGAAGCATTACTTCTTCCTTTACATAAATCAGGAAAATATCATAAAGTTAGTAAACATAGAGGAATTGACTTTTTGAATTCTACAGGAAAGTCATGAATGTCAAGCTGGGTATAAACAAGGTTATTCCACTGCAGATCAAATTTTAACATTACAAGAAATAATCAAGAAATATATATGTAAGAAAAGGGAAGGGTTTATTGTGTTTTGTCGATTTTAGCAAAACTTTTGATAGAATTTCACATAAGTTACTTTTATGCAGGCTAATTTAAAAAAAGGATCCATAGAATTATAATTAAGGTGTTTAAATCCATATATGAAAAGTTAACTTGCTGTGTCTAGGTAGACAACTGTTTAACGGAAGAATTTATATATATATTAATGGTACAAGGCAAGGTTGCTTATTAAGCTCAATAGCCCAATATTATTTATTTTATATCTTAATACATTCTTCGAAATGGTTCATGATACACAGCTTCCTGGTATTCAGATGTAATTACAAAACACATATTTAAATATTTTAACCTTAGCAGACATTTTTCCAATAGGAGACTCAGTGGGCAGGTATCAGAACTTATCCAACATTTTAGAAGACTTCTGTGACAGAAGGGGTATGCAAGTCAATACTGATAAGACAAAATATATGGTATTCGGAAGGGGAGGGATGTTCAAACAAAATGAGTGACGGTATATATGAGGGTAAGAAGCTTTTCAGTGTTCATAGTTACATATTTAGGAGTTCAGTTCTCTTCATCACTGAAATGGAACCAATGTTTAAATATGCCCATGTAAAAAACAAGTAAAGGCTTTAAATATTATCAAGAAGTGTGAATCAAAATGTGGTAAAATGTCTAATCTGTTGTATTGACTATATTTAAAAAGTTATACTCCCATCACTACTTTATGGATCAGAAATCTGGGGGTCCATTCCAAGACCAAAAATAGAATGCATGCAAACAAGTGTTTGTAAGCAACTCCTTGATGTGAGTAAAAAAACAGTTAATACTGCTGCTATATTAGAATATGGATAATAACCTCTACACTGTATATATTTCAAAAGATGTATAAATTATTGGAAAAAATTATCACTATAGAAAATTATAGATACCCAAGATTATGTTATAACACCCTCAAACAGTAAGATGATGTGGGACGAAACACATGGGCCACAAATATAAAACTAGAGTTAAACAGAAATGGTTTTAGTTTTGTATTGTTTGAACAAAGCGTTGGTGATAGAAAAATGTTCATGAGGATGTTTGTACACAGGGTCAAATACAATAGCCAGCAAGAAATGTTGTCAGAAGTAAAGCTAAGCTCAGTATATATAAGGAAAATAAATCAGCAGTAGAACCAGAAAAAATATATAATTAACATTTGTATACAGGCAATTTTTATCAAAATTTAGATTAAGTAACCATTGTTATGAAATTGAAATTAGAAGGAGAAATAATGTACTCAAAGAACTGTGTACTCTAGATGAAGTTGAAGATGAGATCCATGTTTTATTTTTATTGCTCTAGATATGAACATTTAAGAGATGAATTTTTTAAATCTTTCAAGGAAATTCCTTAAAAAAATACATATGGTTTAATTGAGCTATTAAAATCAAGTCTTTTAATGTTTATTAGAATGTTGCGACATATTTATTTCAGGTAAGCCAATTAAAGAAAATTTCGATGTGACAGAAATTTTATGATTATGAAACAACACAACAGCTGGTAACACAACCATGTATGTATGTATGTGTTACATGTATATGTATTTAAGCATTTTGCATGTTCAATTTTCAATTGCATTTATTTATATTTGTACCATGGGTCACAAGGCCTTTTTCTTCAATAAATTCAACATCTTCTATCATTAACAATAGCAATCTTTGTACATCCTAGTGGGGTTCCCCGGCAACCCGTCATTTCAAATTGATGCAAAAGTTTTCCTATGTAGCCCGTTATCTAAGATTAGAAGCATATACTCCGCTTTCTTGTTAGATCTATACTATACATATCAATATACTTCGCCTGAGATGGGTAAACATGTAGTATCCTATCTGACACTGAACGGACACAATATTGTAACCACCGATGGTATGCTTCCTAAAAAGGCATCAATTATTCATACAGATGTTGTTAAGAAGAATCGATTGAACTTTGAATCAGAAGAGCAATATACCAAAGCTACAGTAAACCTGTAATTCAATTTTCCACCATATATGATGATAATCTCTAACTGGCTTCTTCACAAGGGGTTACGCCATCTGAATAGCAAAATGTCAACTGAAAATGATGTCGTTGTCTCGTTAAAAAATAAAAGTTCACAGGTGGGAGTGAACCAATGTCAGTGACTCTTTATTTATTGACTTACTGATATTATGATTTTAATTAAGATTGAAGTCTGTAAGAGTCAATGAAAAGAGTAAATTCACTGTAAACAGAATGAAAGAAACTGGTACAAGCAGCAGCACAGTTTGCAACCAAAAAAATAAAGTAACTGTACTGGTTTTATATTATGTGTTTGTTTTGTGCTATGTGTATTTATATATATTATGTAAGGCAAGACTTATTATTCTTTCTGATTAACTAATCCACAACAAATAAATCCAAAAACCCGAAAAGTTTCATGGATAATTCATGGACAAATGCATGACAGACACAATTAAGTAATTTAAGCCGGAATTTCTACCTTCTAAAATGGTCAGCGTATGGCCCAGGTATGACCTTACTTTAACTGTTTGGATGATGAATGGGTAGGGGTCCGCCTTATATATTTATGTTTCTTTCGAGAAATGGGTCGGGTATCCCTTTTACTCCTGCGTCACGAAATTCAGTTTTCAGATCGTATTTGATGGATCACTAAAGCAATTCTAATTATCAAATATTGAAACAGAAATAACGAAAGAGATGTACCAATGACAGTATCTGCAGAGGCCTCTCAACAAAAGCAAGGGAACTTACCTTAGAATCTGAGACAGACAGGACGAACAGCAGCGGTGTCCACACTCTTCAAACTGGACAGGGTAGCGGAGAACTTGCCCACACACCGGACATTCATGTCGGGGTTCAAGCGGCTTACAGAAGATTATCTCAGGATCAGATCTGTCGGTACAAGGTAGATCCATGTTAGATTTGTTTGATATAATGACATTACCGTTCGTGTTTGTGTTGGACCGGTTCCTCCGACCTCTGCGACGTTTCGTGTTCATTTGAAATATCAAAACGGCTAATAAAAAACGAGTTATTGAGTGTCCCGGTCGAGTTCTGCCCTCATATCAGTGACGACCCTCTCGTTAAGCCACTGTCCAGTCAGCAGTCCGCTTGTTCAAAAGCCCATTATGAACGGACATAATAAATTGATATTATAGCTTGTCCGGAACTTCCTCAATTTATAAAAGAAAGTCCAAGTCCACGCAGATAGTGAGCCTCTAAAAATAAAATCAGGGCCAGACTGTTTAAGTTCATTGTTCGACTTAGTCACCCTGAGGCCAATAGTTGGACGATGTCACGCTGATGCTCATGGTTATACTGTCACACTGAAGTTCATAGTTGGATCATATCAACCTGAGGCTAATAGACGGACCGTGTCACACTGAGGATCATAGTTGGGCCGTGTCACACTCAAATTCACGACTGGACCCTGTCGCACTAAGGCCGAATGGTAAATCAATGTAACATGTGAAACCTAAATTTGTATCTTCAGTCAATGACAACTGGACCTCCGGCCGGATCACTGGCCTTTGCCGCTCAGATCAATACGCTCAAATAGTTTTGGTAATGCCCTTTGCTGTAACAGTATATGCCGTTAGACTCTAAGTGAATACTTGTCCCAACTCAAGGCCGTTGGTTACATGCATGAACAAATAAATAAATGATGACGTTTGATGTCAATACCAGAACGACGACCAACAGCGGAACACGCTGCGTGGCATGAATGATCAAGTACTGCCTGTGATGGTTTACTTGTTTCCATTAGTTTACTCTTACAATTATAAAACCAATTTTGGTTGTTGAACTAAGAAAAAGCATACACAAAGAAAGCCCTTACACCGATACCCAGTATTTTGTGCACAGTATAAATATGTAACATTCTGCAGACAGGACAAGTAATAGTAAATACTTGTCACCGTGTGACCTAGAATCTATCTACAACCAAAACACATTATCTGACACAAAAATGAAGAGTATTTCATAATTTTTTAAATAGTTCTATCGTACCTAGCCAGACAGTTGTGTCTGCATTGTTTGCAAATGTTGCACCAATCGAACGTGCGGTATCCTCTTCTCATTCCGGCGGAGTTTCAGGTCCCTATTGTGGGATGCTCCCAAAACCGTGTTCGCATTCAAATATTCGGCCCATTTTATAGGTACATAAGTACATAAGTAACTATACATTTGTGTATATTGATTGATGACGTTCCTGTATCCGGATTATGTGTCGGATATACACCAAAATCAATTTTTAATTCCCGAAATGCTTGGAAAATTTCGTGAGATTCCCTTCATTATTGGTTGGGTTAGGCCTATATTGTGAACACACGCACACACACAAACACACGAACGAGGATGAACGCATACCCTCCTACTCGAGGCACTAGATGTATTTCATACACATCTTGAATTTATAATATTTTAAAATGGCAATATTTTTGGAAGCTTTAAGACATAAATTATTAATAACCATGACAAGTTTCAGTAAGTATCACCCCGAGGTGTTTTACGCTGGTAACGTCAGTTAGTTTGACGTCGTCAAAATACAGCGGTGGATGCGTATTGTGCGATCTTTCACTTGAAAAACATATAACTACAGTTTTTGTTGGGTTGAACTGTAAATGCCATTTTTTAGCCCACTGGCTCAAGCGCTGCAAGTCACGGTTGAGAGACTCCGCTGACTCGACTGGGTTATCAGTAGCGGAATATATACAGGTGTCATCGGCATACATTTTAATATTATCCTCCATGTGCAAGTCAATATCGTTAACATAAACAAGAAACAAGGGTGGTCCAAGTATGGAACCCTGCAGAACACCTGAACAAATATTTAAACTATTTGACTTTGAGCCCTGTAGAGCCACGCATTGTTTCCCATTACTTAAGTAGCTTTCAATAAATTTAAGCAGAGAACCCGTTACTCCATGTAACGTTTGTATAGTAATTCTTTATGCCACACCCTGTCGAAAGCCCTTGATGCGTCGAGACATACAAGTCGGGTTTCGTGAGCTCTCTCAAAACCGCTATAAATATCATGACAGAGTGAAATTATCAAATTAATGGCCGAATCTTCTTCTTATACCCTGAATTTTTTAATGACAAAAGGCGGTTTTGCTCAAAGTACTCAAAAAGTCTATTATGAACTATTCGTTCCATTATTTTTTAAATATTATTCAGCAGTCTGTAATTTTCCACCTTGTGTCGTGTTCCTTTTTTTTATACTTGGGTGACGTATGCAGTTTTCCAGTCAGAAGGAAACTCTCCTTTTCCTAAACGATAATTAAAGAATTCGCAAAACGGCTTACTCAAAATTCCAAAAGTTATTTATTCCACCTGGACCTGTAGCTTTATTTAGTCTAACATTTTTCATTACATCCAGTACTTCCTGTTCAGTAATAAAAGCATCAGTTATAAATTCATCGTGCTTAGGCAGACTGTATTTATTGATGATCAAGACGGTTTGGGGTGATGTTACATTTTGACACAAATATTGGTTAAATAACTCGGCTTTATCAAAAGCATTTGTAAGAAAGTTCCCCTCATTCTGGAGTGATGATATTCCTTGTATTTATTTACCTCCGTATAAGGAACGGGATAACTTCCACCAGCGTTTTGCATGTACAGGTGTCGCGATCACTAAATTCATTGTTATATTCTTTAACATATGAGATGGTCTGTGTAAGGTCTAAACAGGAATATTAGGTTACCCAAGGAATAATTACGTTACAATAATATAAAAAGATGAAGTATGAATATACACATTTATTCAAGACAACATTTATCAAAAGATGCATTGGTAAAACTCTTTAAGCCTGAATTAAAATGATGTCATAGGAAATCTACCCGATCAATCTTTTTTACACAAGTCTTTGAATAATAATAGTTCTGCCCTGAGCAAAACCGGAGTGTTTCATTAGAAATTATCATCATCATTATAGTAGGAACTTAGGAATTACAGGAACTAATTAATGAATCATAATTCATTTCACCATAATAAAGTGTTCATCATGTAGTTTCTACACGTAAATATGTATTTCATTTAGAGATTATATTTTGCCACTTCAGTTTCTTCATATAAATATAATATAAATATAATATATTTACAGGAATTGACGTTTATGTACACTTTAGGCTGCAAGTAATATGTCTGATTGTAAATTTAATTAATGCTTTCACAGAGACTTCAAAACAACGTAAATTTATTTTCTTTCAGTTAACATCCTTGGCTGAACATGTGATGCAGCTTATAACAGAAGTACTCTGCATACATACCACAGTAAAACAAAAGAGTCGCAGTTTTCTATCATGACGTTGCCAAAGGTGCTGTTTTGCCCCCCAAAAACACAGGAATCTGTGTTTTTTAATTCGGTTTTCCGTAAATGCTGCACTTTTGCTTGTGAATATTTGTCGCGATAGGCCGCCAAATAAAAGTTAAGTTTAAATCCTTTAAGTGAAAGAATGCGTAATTGAAAACCCTAAACTTATATTGAATAGAAATTTGTCGCATTTGTACTTAACACCGAGTTTGCTAAGTAGAGAGAGGATATGTACATTTTTATAAAAAGTTTTCCTGAATAATTGATTATTCACATATTTTGTTTTATTTTGTTTTATTTTTTATATGTGTTCATACATGTTTGTACTTATTTATATTAACTCTCCCTCCCCCTCTCTCTTTCTATATATATATATATATATACAATTCCGTGATAAATGCATGGTATTCACGGGTGATATATCCTACGTTTCGTATATTTTTAAATGAAAAAGTTTCTTTTGGGCATATGTGATACCTTTGTTTATTTTCATTATGTTCAAAAGTCTGTTTGCTCATCGGAATAATAAATTCAATAAGATATAAAAGTTCACACGAGCCTACAAATATGCCAAAGGAGTTTTCAACATCTAAAAATATATTATATAATAATAATGATATAGAATATTAATTTTTTCACATCATATTACAATCTGCCTTGGTGGGTCGGACCATTTGGAGCAATATATACCGTTTTAATTCCCTTGATTATCCTGAATGCAGTGTTGAAGATATAACAAAATGCAAAAAAAAATTATTGTAATTTTTATTTTAAAAAAATAATATGACTACTGCTTTTCGAGAATCATATATTAAAGAAATATTTTATTTATACATGTTAAAATTTGAAAAGTAAAAACCTTTATGCTTTAAATAAATCTATCTTAGAGTTTCGAGAATAAAATCAGGTTAGACTATCATTCACAGATGAAACAGTCGAACCTGTCTGTAAGACCACCTGTCCACTAAGACCACCCGTCTATTAAGACCACTCTTGAGTGAACCGAACGCACTCTCGTTGGTTATAACTTGACTTGTCTAATAAGTCCACCGCTGAATTAAGACCACCTCTGGCTTGTCCCATTAGTGATATTATTACACAGGTATTCTTGTATGTTGTAAAGACCCACCGTTTAAACTTGTCGGCCGAGCTAGAGCCTCCCTGTGATGACGTAGAGGTGGGCGTTCCCGGCAGGGAGACGCTGGATAGAGACCAGGAGGAACTGCGTCCGTTTTTTCTCCTGTGTGAGGTGGATGGACTCTCATCGCCTGTTTTGGGGTTAGTCTTACTGCCTTCACCGAACTTGTTTGCGTTTACCTGAGGACTGTTGCTTTTCATCTTCCCCTTGTCTCCAACTGTCATCTTAACCAATAATTTTTTTCCAATGCATTTACTAATATTTCACCATTCTATAAATTCATTCCTCATAACAAGTGAGTATTGTTACCGCGGCTGTTTAGGAGCTGCACTGTTTACGACACTGTCAACTCTGGTCTGTGCTTACCCGTTGCGACACAACTGATCGTTAATGGAGAGTTAAACTTTAATAGGAACAGTGGCGGAAGCATTCAGCTCAGTCACACCAGCCCAGGAAGACCTCCCGAGGGAGTACTCACAGCAGAGCCACGCCCCGGCAGGCCATGCAGTACCGGATATTGATTGACTATTGTGGTCGCCATGCCGACCACATATATATTCCAAAAGATATACATATATAATTGTGTTTGCCATAATGACATTCCCTGGCCTTTAAGAAAACCTTGTTTGAATCCCGTCATAACCGCGTGACAGAGTTACACTTGGGGAGCCAAGTTGCCTCCATGAACAGTGTCAACCTTCGTTTGCTCTATCCAGTCTGTTATGGCAAAACCGTCACACATTTCAACTGTATCAATAATTTGATATTCGGAAACACTCATAACAGAGCAAAAACAATCATGTAATTTTTTTAAAAATATAAAATCTTTTTAAAATACATATGTTAAACCCGAAACTGCTGCACAGACTTTATACACCAAACCCTGGTAACCACCTTACAAACACCATCCAATAACCAACAACCGTTCACATGTCACGGCAAGGGATAATTATCAAGAATACCAGTTACCCATGCAGGATAACTCGAGCTCACACATCGTGACAAGAGATAATCCTCTATGTATGGCAGTTACCCCGGGACACACTATTACACATATCGTAACAAAAGATAATATTCCAGATAAATCTGTTACCTAGGGCCACACAGATTCACATATCGTAACAACCATTTACAGTTTTACTTAAAGCGACATAATCAGGAGCAATATTATATGCCTATTCTTTCACACTATCAATTCAGCTTTGCTTTATACAAAGTTTCTCATCAAAACCATACCAGCACACAGTCTCATAACCTCGCAGACGGGTATTTAACATATTGTTATTGGCTTATGGCTCTGCATGTTGGTAAACACAAACCAATTCGCTGTTAACCATGACATGGCCGGGTGACCGGAGGTCCAATTGAGAGCCGCAACACGCGATGTCTCAGCCAGGGGGAACATGTATTACAGTTTTGGGCCAAGTCATAGAGGGCATCTACTGATAAAAACGTGTTTTGGCTCCGCGATGCACACTGCCCCATGCGCTGTGTTTATGTTGACACCCGCTTTCACGCCCGGTCCACTGTTTTTAACACTCGTTTACAGGAGTAAGCATACGCGTGTTTCACGGTTTATTTGCAGTTACAGATTTATTTGAAAGGGAAGAAGCTATTTTTCGTGTTAATTCAACAGGCTTTATTGGTGATTGGGCCCCTTTAATGTCAATGCCCTAATCTCTCGCATGTAGATATATTTTTTAAAGATATACTTTCGAATTATAAAAAAATAACTCAACGTTACCTGAATATCATACTGCTGTATGGTGCAAATATAAAGAATATCACTACAAAGCACCAAGCATTCGCGGCCACTGAATCCCGTTTGATTGTATTCGTTTTAATGATGGGCGTTTCCCTTTTCAATGTCCCCATAATATCAAGCAATTAATGAAACATTGATCATTTTATGGTAGTGCAGCAACGCACACAAGATGTTTGTTTTCACTCCCGAACAAGTGTATGCAATGACTGGCATTAATGCAGTTCAAATCGATAAACGTTTAAATTACGCTTCTTACATAATAAATGTGATTTACTTTAATGTACAAGTACCCTTGATTAAATCTGCACAGAGGATTCTATACAATGGAAATGAAAAATATATTTTTGTGCAAGGTGTCTGTCACACTGAGTATTTTTAAGCACTTGTCAACTGACTTGTCCCTTCCCGGAAACATTTTTGAGCTAAAGACCCATCCAGGGAGTTTTTTTTTTTTGGGGGGGGGGGGGGGGGGGGGGCTTGCGAGGATGTGTTTCCTGGGGAGAAACTGCTTTTTTGGGTAGGGCCTGGGCGGTCTGTACAGTTGGGACTAAATACTTTTTAGTAATCGATTACAAATGTAATAATTTATTAAAGTAATAGATTACAAATGTAATAACTTATAAAAGTATCGAGTACAAATGTAATAACTTATAAAAGTAATCGATTACTATTATAGTTAATTGAACAGCTGCAGTCTTTTTTGATTAGCGTATATATAAGGCTCTAACATTAATTTAATTTAACAATAATTCCGGAATATCATCAGGATCATGGTAAGCGAATCAACATGCAGACAGACGAGACAGACTAACGAATCGACATGCAAATAGACGAGAGAATCAAAAACAGATCGACATGCAAACAGTGTAGACAGACTACTGGAGCGCAAGCAAACAGACGAAACAGACAAGCGGACCGACAGAGATGTCCAGTTTAATTTGGTAAGGACACAAGACACATATTATTTTCCAATCAGATAATAACATTTTGTAAACAGGTGTGACTGATAGAAGTAATAGAAGTAATACTGATATAAGTAAGTGTCATATGCACGTGTCGCCTTCAGCGAAAAAAAAAATTGGATTAGCGTCTCTGACACTCGTGGACTATAGGTTCTGCATGACACCCCGTCCGTTACATCGAACACACAAATTAAGGCTGTACCTCTAACACGCATCAACAGAAGCCATTTACGGTTGTACTTCGTCCTCTCCACAATCGAAAACTGGTGTCACCAAGTTCAAAAGCTGACCTGCTTATTAATATTCATTTTAGGGGGAAAGCTTCTTCAGATCCTATATACAACATCCAAAGTATTGTTTAATATAAAAACGAGACTGAAAACAAAGCAAGTCTTATCTTTCCCCATTCTATTGATTCTGTTAAAAAAATCTATAAATAATTAAACATTAAATTCTTATAGTACACCACTCAGGCTTATAGCTGTTGGTTTATTTGTTTCCATATTTTTGTACAACATCTTGTGGCGTGGCTTATATTTAAAATATATATAAATATTATTGAATAGTATACGAATGAGTCTTGCATTTAGTATGTTCACCTATATTTTACGTTGCCACAATATTAGTGTGTTTTCCGCATTATTACCATGCATTATAATTAAATTTGAATTTTAAAATTCCTAATCTTCATTTGAAGAACGACAGCACCCTCTTGTGGCACAAGTTACAATCAGAGCTAGGAGAGCCAGACCCGTTGAAGCAGAAGGCCACACCACTGCGTGTAACACGTCACCGTCCTTTGTGCGTTTGGTTCTGATGACGTCACTGGTTTTGCTGGGGTTGTAGTAGCAGGGAAACGACTGCCCTGACAGACTATATCTTCTACTATAGGAATTCACCTGGTAGTAATTGTGCATTGGAGAGCGGAAGCATCTGGGCTTGAACGTGCACTGAAAGAAAAAATATCATGATTATAAAGGAATAGTCAGTAATATTAGTGGCCTCCGCCACGTTTTTTGCATTCACTTATTAAGCCCATATTCACAGTTCTTCTCATGTATTAGCGGCTAAAAATTTATGAATATTCCTTA